>JAIUJO010001034.1:110000-117500 GCA_023846275.1 Vanilla planifolia | reverse complement strand
AGAAGAAGAAGAAGAAGAAGAAGAAAAACAAGAAGAGGAGGAGGACGAGGAAGACGAAGAAGAAGAAGAAGAAGAAGAAGAAAAAGAAAAAAAAGTAGAAGAAGAAAAAGAAGAAGAAGAAGAGAAAGAAGGGGAAGAAGAAGAAGAAGAAAAAGAAGAAGGAGAGGAAGAAGAAGAGAAAGAAGGATAAATAAGAGGAGGAGAAGGAGAAGAAGAAGAAGAGAAGAAGAAGAAGAAGAAGAAGAAGAAGAAGGTGAAGAAGACAAAGAAGAAGAAGGAGAAGAGGAAGAGGAAGTAGAAGAAGAAGAAGAAGAAGAAGAAGAAGAAGAAGAAAAAGAGGAGAAAGAAGAGAAAGAAGAGGAAGAGAAAGAAGAAGAAGAAGAAAAAGAAGGTTAAGAAGAAGAAGACGAAGAAGAAGAAGAAGAAAAATGTCGAAGAATACGAAAAAAACGAAGAAAAAGATGAAGAAGAAGATGAAGAAGATGATGAAGACGAATAAAAAGAAGAAAGAGAAGAAGAAGAAGAAGAAGAAGAAGAAGAAGAAGAAGAAGGTGATGAATAAAAGAACAAGAAGTAGAAGAAGAAGAGGAAGAAAAACAAGAAGTAGTGGACGAAGAAGAAGAAGAAGAAAAAGAAGTTGAAGTAGAAGATTAAGAAGAAAAGAAGAAGAGGAAGAGAAACAAGAAGAAGACGAGAAAGAAGTCGAAGAAGAAGAATAAGAAAAAGTTGAATAAGAAAAAAGAAAACTTAGAAGAGGAAGAAGAAGAAGAAGAAGAAGAAGGACAAGAAGAAGAAGAAGAAGAAGAAGAAGAAAAAGAAGTGGAAGAAGAAGAACAAAAAGTAGTAGTAGAATTAGAGGAAGAAGAAGAAGAAGAAGAAGAAGAAGAAGAAGAAGAAGAAAAAGAAAAAGAAGATTATGACAAAGACAAAGATGGGGAAGACGAAGAATAGGAGGAAGAAGAAGAAAAAGTAGAAGAAGAAGAAGAGGAGGAGGAGGAAGAAGAAGAAGAAGAAGAAGAAGAAGATGAAGAAGAATAAGTTGAAGAAGAAGAAGTTGAAGAAGAAGAAGATGAAGTAGAAAAGGAAGTAGAAGAAGAAGAAGAAGAGGAAGAGGAAGAAGAATATGGTGGAGGAGAAGAAGAAGAAGAAGAAGAGGAAAGAGAAGAAGAAGATGGAGAAGGAAAAGAATGAGAAGCTGAAAAGGAAAAGAAGAAGAAGAAGAAGAAGATGAAGAAGAACAATACAAAGCTAAAGAAGAAGATGAAGAAGGAGAAGAAGAAGAAAAAAAGGAGAAAATTAAGAAGAAGAACAACAACAAGAGGAAGAAGAAGAAAAAGAAGTTGAAGAAGAAGGAGAAGATGAAGTAGAAGAAGAAGATGTTGATGATGAAGAAGAAGAAAAAGAACATGAATAAGAAGAAGGAGAAGATGAATTAGAAGAAGAAGATGTTGATGATGAAGAAGAAGAAGACAAAGAAGAAGAAAAAGAAGAGGAAGAAGAAGACAAACAAGAAGAAGAAGAAGAAGAAGAAGAAAAAGAGGAAGTAGAAACAGCAGAAAAATAGAAGATGAAGAAGAGGAGGAAGACCATGAAGAAGAACAAGAGGACGAAAAAGAAGAAAAAGAAATGATGTAGTCGGCGAAGAAGAAGAAGAAGAAGAAGAAGAAAGAGATGAAGGAGAGGAAGAAGACGAAGAAGAAGATGAAGAAGAAGCAAAAGAAGAACAAGAAGAAGAAGATGAAGTAGAAGGTAAAGAAGAAGAAGAAGAAGTTGAAGTTGAAGAAGAAGAAGAAGACGAAGAAGAAGTCAAAGAAGAAGAAGAAGATGGAGAAGAAGAAGAAGATGAAGTAGAAGAAAAAAAAGAAGCAGAAGAAGAAGAAGAAGTAGAAGAAGAAGAAGAAGAGTTAGAAGATGATGAAGAAGAAGTAGAAAAGATGATGATGCAAAAGAAAAAGAGGAAGTCGAAGAAGAAGCAAAAGGAAAAGAAGAAAAAGTAGAAGACAAAGAAGAAGAAAGAAAAAAGAAGTAGGAGGAGGAGAAGAAGAAGAGAAAGAAGAAGAATAAGAAGAAGAAGAAGAAGAGGAAAAAGAAGAAGAAGAAGAAGAGGAAGAAGATGATGATGATGATGACAAAGAAGAAGAACAAGAAGAAGAAGCAGATAAACAACAAGAAGAAGAAGACAAAGAAGAAGGAAAGGTAGAAGAGGAAGAAGATCAAGAAGTGGAAGAGTGAGATGAAGGAGAAGAAAAAGAAGAAGAAAAAGACGAAGAAGACGACGAAGAAGAAAACGAAGAAGATGAAGAAGAAGAAGAAGTTGAAGAAGAAGAAGAAGAAGAAGAATATGAAGACGAAGAAGAAGAAGAGGACAAAGAACAAGAAAAGGATGAAAATGTAGAAGAAGAAGAAGAAGAGGAAGAAGAAGTAGAAGAAGAAGAAGAAGTAGAAGTAGAAGAAGAAGAAGGAGAATTAGAATGAGAAGAAGGAGAAGAAGAAGAGGAAGAAGAAGAAGAAAAAAAAGAAGTAGAAGAGGAAGTAGAAAAAGAAGAAGAAGAAGAAGAAGAAGAAGGAGAAGATGAAGAAGAACAAGAAGAAAAAGAAGAAGAAAAAGAAGAATAAAAAGGAGGAGAAGAAGAAGGAGAAGTAGAAGATGAAGAAGAAGAAGAAGAAGAAGAAGACAAAGAAGAAAAAGAAGAAGAAGAATAAGAAGATTAAGATGAAGAAGGAGAAGAAGAAGAAGAAGGAGAAGAAGATGACGAAGAAGAAGAAGAATAAGAAGAATAACAAGATAAAGAAGACCAAGAAATAGAAGAAGACGATGAAGAAATAGAAGAAGAAGAAGAAAATAAGAAAGAAGGAGAATAAGAAGAATAAGAACAAGGAGAAGAAGAAGTAAAAAAGGAAGAAGAAGTAGAAGAAGACAAAGAAGAAGAAGAAGAAGAAGAAAAAGAAGAAAATAAGAAGAGGAAGAAGAAGAAGAAGAGGAGGAAGAAGAAGAGGAAGAAGATGAAGATGAAGATGAAGAAGAGGAAGAAGAAGAAGAAAAAGAAGAAGACGATGAAGAAGAAGAAGAAGAAGAAGAAGAGCAAGAAGTGGAAGAAGAGGAAGAAGAAGAAGCAAAAGAAGAAGTTGAAGAAGAAGAAGAAGATGAAGAACAAGTCAAAGAAGAAGAAAAGACGGAGAAGAAGAAGATGATGAAGTAGAAGAAGAAGAAGATGACGAAGTAGAAGAAGAACAAGAACATGAACAAGAACAAGAAGAGGAAGATCATGAAGAAGAAGAAGCCAAAGGAAAAGAAGAAAAAGAAGAAGATGAAGAAGAACAAGAAGAAGAAGAGGAAGAAGTTGAAGAAAAAGAAGAAGCCAAAGGAAAAGAAGAAAAAGAAAAAGAAGAAGAAGTGGCAAAAGAAGAAGAAGAAGAATATGATGTAGAAGAAGGAGAAGAAGGAGAAGAAAGAAAAGAAGTAGTAGAAGAAGAAGAAGAAAAAGAAGAAGAAGAAGAAGAAGAAGAAGATGAAGAAGAGGAAAAAGAAGAAGAAGAAGATGAAGAAGAAGAAGAAGAAGAAGATGACGAAGAAGAAGAAGAAGATGAGGAAAAAGTAGTAGATAAAGAAGAGTAGTAGAATAGCAAAAAGAAAAAGAAGTGGAGGAAGAACAAGAACAAGAAGAAGAAAATAAGAAGAAGAAGACAACGAAGAAGACGAAGAGGAAGAAAACGGAGAGGAAGATGAAGAAGAAGAGTTTAAGTTGAAGAAGAATATGAAAACGAAGAAGTAGAAGACAACGAACAAGAAAAAGATGATGAATAAGAAGAAGATGAGGAAGAAGAAGAAGTTGAAGAAGAAGAAGAAGAAGAAGAATAAGGAGAATGAGAAGGTGGTGAAGAAGAAGAGGAAGAGGAAGAAGAAGAAGAAGAACAAGAAGAAGAAGATGAAGAAGTAGGAGAAGAAGAAGAAGAACATGATGAAGGAGAAGAAGTAGAAGAAGAAGAAGAAGAAGAAGAAGAAGAAGTAGCAAAAGAATAAAAAGATGGAGAAGAAGAAGGAGAAGAAGAAGAAGAAGAAGAACAACAACAACAACAAGAAGTAGAAGAAGAGGAGTTGGAGGAGGAGGAAGAAGAAGTAGAAAAAGATGAAGGAGAAGAAGAAGAAGGCAAAGAACAAGAAGAAGAAGAAGAAGAAGATAAAAAAGAAGAACAATAAAAAGTTGAAGGAGAACAAGAAGAACAAGAAGAAAAAGGGGAAGAAGAAGAAGAAGAATTGTAAGAAGAACAAGATGATGAAGAAGAAGAAGAAATAGAAGAAGATGAAGAAAGAACAAGTTGAAGAAGTAGACGACGAAATACAAGGCGAAGAAGAAGAACAAGAAGATGAAGAAGAAGAACACAAAGATGAAGACGGAGAAGAAGAAGAATAAGAAGAAGAAGAAGAAGAAGAAGAAGATGATGATGATGAGGAAAAAGAAGAAGCAACAGAAGAAGAGGATGAAGAAGTAGAAGAATAAGAAGTAGAAGTAGAAGAAGAATATGAAGTTGAAGAACAAGACTTCTTCATCTTCTTATTCTTTTCCTTTGCCTTCTTCTTCTTCTCCTTTGTCTTCTTCTTCTACTACTACTTCACATTTTTCTCTTCTTCATCTTCTCCTACCTATCCTACTTCTTCTTCTTCTTCTTTTTCGTGTTCTACTTCTTGTTCTCCTTCTTTTTCTTCTTTTTCTTTCTTCTTCATTTTGTTCTTCATCTTCTACTTCCTCTTCTTCTTCATCTTCCTTTTTTCTTCTTCTTTCTCTTCTTCTTCTTCTTCTTCTTCTTCTAATTCTTCGCCTTCTACTTCTTCTTTGTCTTCTTCTTCTTCTTCTTCTTCTCGTTCTTTTTTTCTTCTTTCATTCTTTTTCTTCATCTTTTTCTTCTTCTTCTTCATCTTCTTCTTCTACTACTACTTCATCTTCTTCTTCTTCATCTTTGCCTTTTTCTTCTCCTTCTTCTTCATCTTCTTTTTCTTCTTTCATCTAGATCTTATTCTTCTTTTTCTTTGGCTTCTTCTTCTTCTTCTTCTTATCTTTCTTCTTCTCTTACTTCTTTTTTGGCTTCTTCTTCTTCTTCCTCTTCCTCTTCTTCTTCTTCTTCTTTGTCTTCTTCTTGTTCTTTTTCTTCTACTTGTTCGCATTCTTCTTCTTCTTCTTCTTCATTGTCTTCTTCTTCTTCTTCTTCTTCTTCCTTTTCTTCTTCTCATTCTTTTTCTTCTTTTCATTCTTTTTCATCTTTTTTTTCTTCTTCTTCTTCTTCTTCTACTTCGTCTTCTTTTTCTTCATCTTTTCCTTCTTCTTCTCCATCTTCATCATCTTCTTTTTCTTTTTTCTTCTACATCTTATTCTTCTTTTTCTTTTCCTTCTTCTTATTCTTCTTCTTCTTTCTTCTCTTCTTTTGCTTTTCTTTCTTCTTCTTCTCCTACTTCTTCTTGGCCTTCTCCTTCTTCTTCCACTTATTCTTCTTCTTTGTCTTCTTCCTGTTCTTTTTCTTCTACTTGTCTATATTCTACTTTTTCCTCTTCTTTTTCATTTTTGTATTCTTCTTTTTCATCATCATCATTTTCTTCTTCTTCCTTTTCTTCTTCTTCTTCTTCCTCTTCCTCTTCTTCTTTTTCTTCTTCTTCTTTTTCTTCTACTTCTCAATCTTCTGCATCATCAACATCATCATCTTCTTCATCTTCTTCTTCTACTTCCTTATCTTCTTCCTCTTTTTCTTCATCATCATCATCTTCTTCTTCTTTTTCCTCTTCTTCTTACACTTCTTCTTCTTCTTCTTCTTATACTTCATCTTCATCTTATTATTATTATTATTCTTCATTTTCTTCCTCTTTATATTCTTCTCCTACTTCATCATCTAGTTCTTCTTCTTCAACATCATCTTCATCTTTTTCTTCCTCATCTTCTCCAACTTTATCTTCTTCTTCTTCTTTGTAATCTTCTTCTTCGTATTCTTCTTCTTCTCCTTCTTCATCCCCTTTTTCTTCATCTTCCCTATCTTTTCTACATCATCATCTTCTTCTTTCTCTTCATCATCATCATCTTCTTCTTCTTAAAAAGATGATGATGATGAAGAAGAAGAAGGATAAGAGGAAGAAGAAGAAAGAGAAGAAGATGATGAAGAAGATAAAGAAGAAGAAGAAGAAGTGGAATAAGAAGAAGAAAAAGACAAAGAAGAGGAGGAATAAGAAGAAGGAAAAGAAGGAGAAGGCAAAGAAGAAGAAGAAGAGGAAAATGAAGAAGAAGAAGAAGATGAAGAAGAACAGGAAAAAGAAGAGAAGAAGAAGAAGAAGAAGAAGAAGAAGTTGAAGGAGAAGAAGTAGAAGAAAAAGATAATGATGATAAAGAAGTAGAAGAAAAATAAGAAGAAGAAGACAAAGAAGAAGAAGAATAAGAAGAAGAAGAAGAAGAAGAAGAAGAAGAAGACCTAAAAGAAGTAGAAGAAGAAGAGCAAGAAAAAGAAGTAGTAGTAGTAGAAGAAGAAGAACAAAAAGAAGTAGAAGATGATGAAGAAGAAATAAAAAAACAACAACAAGAAGAAGACAAGGAAGAAGTAGAAGAAGATGAAGAAGAACAAGAAGAAGAAGAGGAAGAAGTTGAAGAAGAAGAAGAAGACAAAGAAGAAGAAGAAATGGAAGAGGAAGACGACAATGAAGAAGGAGAAGAGGAACAAGAAAAAGTAGAAGTAAAGGAAGAAGAAGAAGACAAAGAAGTAGAAGAAAAAGAGGAAGAAGACGAAGAAGAAGAAGATGAAGAAGAAGAAGTAGAAGTAGAAGAAGACAAAAAAGAAGAAGATGAAGATGAAGAGGAAGATTAAAATGAAGAGAAAGAAGAAGATGAAGATAAAGAAGGGTAAGAATAAGAAGAAGAAGAAGAATATGAAGAATAAGAAGTCGAAGAAGAAGTAGAAGAAGAAGAAGAAGAAGAAGAAGAAGGGGAAGAAGAAGAATAAGAAGAAGGACAAGAAGAAGAAGAAGAAGAATCAGATAGAGAAGGAGTACAAGAAGAAGAAGAAAAAGATGAAGACGAAGATCAAGAAGGAGAAGATGATGATGATGACAAAGAGGAAAAAGAAGAAGAAGAAGAGGAATAAGAAGAAGAAGAAGAACAAGAACAAGAACAAGAAGAAGAAGCTAAGAAGAAGAAGCCAAGGAAGAAGAAGAAAATGACAAATAAGTAGATGAAAAACAAGGCAAAGAAGGAGACGACAAAGAAGAAGAAGAAAAAGAAGAAATAAAGGAAGACATAGTAGAAAAAGAAAAAGATAAAGAAGAAGAAAAAGTGGAAGAAAAAGTAGAAAAAAATAAGTAGAAGAAGAAAAAGTGGAAGAAGGAGAAAAAGATGAAAAAGAAGAAGGAAAAAAAAAGCAAAAGAAGAAGAAGAAGAAGAAGAAGAGATTGAGGAAGAAGAAGAAGAAGACGAAGAAGAAGAAGAAGAAAAAGATGAAAAAGGTGAAGTAGTAGTAGAAGAAGAAGAAGAA
>JAIUJO010001034.1:97500-105000 GCA_023846275.1 Vanilla planifolia | reverse complement strand
AAGAAGTTGACAAAGAAGGAGAAGAAGAAATAGATGAAGAAGAAATAGTCGAAGAAGAAGAAGAACATGCAGAAGAAGATAAAAATGAAAAAAAAGAGGACAAAGAAGAAGAAGATGATGAAGAAGAAGAAGACGAAGAAGACAAAGAAGAGGAAGAAGAAGAAGAAGAAAAAGACAAAGAAGAATAACGCAAAAATTATGAAGAGGAAGAAGAAGAAGACAAACATGATGAAGATGAAGAAAAGAAGAAGAAGAAGAAGAAGAAGAAGAAGAAGAAGAAGAATTAGAAAAAGTAGAAAAAGAAGAAGAAGAAGAAGAAGAATTCGAAAAAGAAGAAGAAGAAGAAGAAGAAGAAGAAGAAGATCAAGAAGAACAAGAACATGAAGGAGAAATACAAGAAGAAGAAGAAGATGAAGAAGAAAAAGAAGAACAAGATGGAGAAGGAGAAGAAGAAGATGAAGAAGTCGAAGAAGACAATGAAGAAGAAGAAGAAGGAGAAGAAAATGTAGAAGAAGAAGAAGAAGAAGAAGAAGAAGAAGATCAACAAGAACAAGAAGAACAAGAAGGAGAAATAGAAGAAGAAGATGAAGAAGAAAAAGAAGAAGATGGAGAAGGAGACGAAGAACAAGAAGAAGACGAATAAGAAGATGAAGAAGAAGAAGAAGAAGAAAAAGAAAGGGAAGAAGGAGAAGGAGGAGAAGAAGAAGGTCATGAAGAAGAAGGCAAAGAAGAAGATGATGAAGAAGATGAAGAAGAAGAAGAAGAATTTGAAGAAGAAAAAGAAATGGACAAAGAAGAATAAGAAGTAGAAGAGGAAGTAGAAGAAGAAGAAGCAAAGGAAGGACAAGAAGAAGAAAAAGAGAAAGAAAAATAAGAAAGTTAACATAAAGAAGAGGAAGAACAAGAAGAAGAAGAATAAGATGAAGAGGAAGAAGTAGAAGAAGAAGAAGAAGGTGAAGAAGAAGAAGAAAAACAAAAGAAGGAGAAGAAGAAGAACTAAAAGAAGAAGAAGAACAACAAGATGAAGAAAATGACAAAGAACGAGAAGAGGAAATAGATGAAGAAGAAATAGTCGAAGAAGAAGAAGAAGAAGAAGGAGAAGAATATACAGAAGAAGAAAAAAATGACAAAGAAGAAGATGAAGAAGAAGAAGATGAACAAGAAGAAGATGAAGATGAAGAAGAGGAAGAAGAAGGAGAAGAAAAAGAAGAGGAAGAAGAAGAAGAACAAGAACAAGAAAAAGACAAAGAAGAATAAAGCAAAAATGATTAGGAGAAAGAAGAAGAAGACAAACATGAGGAAGATGAAGAAAAGAAGAAGAAGAAGAAGAACAAGAAAAAGAAAAAGAATTCAAAGAAGAAGAAGAAGAAGAAGATCAAGAAGAACAAGAAGAACAAGAAGAACATGAAGGAGAAAAACATGAAGATAAAGGAGAACATGAAGATAAAGGAGAAGATGAAGAAGGAAAAAGAAGAAGAAGATGAAGAAGTAGAAGAAGAAGATGAAGAAGCCGAAGAAGACAATGAAGAAGAAGAAGAAGGAGAAGAAAAAGAAAGGGAAGAAGGAGAAGGAGAAGAAGAAGAAGGTCATGAAGAAGAAGGCAAAGAAGAAGACGATGAAGGAAATGAAGATGAAGAAGAAGAAGTTGAAGAAGAAAAAGAATAGGATGAAGAAAAATAAGAAGTAGAAGAGGAAGAAGAAGAAGAAGAAGAAGAAGAAGCAAAAGAAGGACAAGAACAAAAAAAAGGAGAAGAAAAATAAGAAGGTGAATATAAAGAAGAGGAACAACAACAAGAAGAAGAAGAATAAGATGAAGAGGAAGAAGAAGAAGAAGAAGAAGAAGAAGGTGAAGAAGAAGAAGAAAAAGAAAAGAAGAAGGAGAAGAAGAAGAAGAACACAAAGAAGAAGAAGAAGAACAAGATGAAGAAGAAGATTACAAAGAAGGAGCAGAAGAAATAGATGAAGAAGAAAAGTTGAAGAAGAAGAATATGCAGAAGAAGATAAAAATGACAAAAACGTGGACAAAGAAGAAGAAGATGATGAAGAAGAAGAAGACAAAGAAGAAGAAGAAGAAGAGGTAGAAGAAGGAGAAGAAGAAGTGGAAGAAGAAGGAGAAGAAGAAGAAGAAGAAGAGGTAGAAGAAGGAGAAGAAGAAGTGGAAGAAGAAGGAGAAGAAGAAGAGGAAGAAGAATTACACAACAATGATGAGAAGGAAGAAGAAGAAGACAAACATGATGAAAACAAAGAAAAGAAGAAGAAGAAAAAGAAGAAGAAGAAGAAGAAGAAGAAGAAGAATAAAAAGAAGAAGAAGAAGAAGAAGAAGAAGAAGAGGAAAAAGAAGAAGAAGAAGAAGAAGAAGAAGATCAAGAAAAACAAGAAGAACAAGATGGAGAAATAAAAGAAGAAGATGAAGAAGAAAAAGAAGAAGAAGATGGAGAAGGAGACGAAGAAGAAGAAGAAGACGAAGAAGACGATGATGGAGAAGAAGAAGGAGAAGAAAAAGAAAGGGAAGAAGGAGAAGAAGAAGAAGAAAAAGAAGAAGAAGAAGAAGAAGAAGAAGAAGAAGATCAAGAAAAACAAGAAGAACAAGATGGAGAAATAGAAGAAGAAGATGAAGAAGAAAAAGAAGAAGAAGATGTAGAAGGAGACGAAGAAGAAGAAGAAGACGAAGAAGACGATGATGGAGAAGATGAAGGAGAAGAAAAAGAAAGGGAAGAAGGAGAAGGAGAAGACGAAGAAGGTCATGAAGAAGAAGGCAAAGAAGAAGACGATGAAGAAGATGAAGGAGAAGAAGAAGAAGTTGAAGAAGAAAAACAATAGGAAAAAGAAGAATAAAAAGTAGAAGAGGAAGAAGAAGAAGAAGAAGATAATGAAGATGAAGAAGAACAAGAAGAAGAAGAAGAAGATAAAGAAGAAGACGAAGAAGATGAAGAAGAAGAAGAAGATCAAGAAGAAGAATAAGAAAAAGAAAAAGAAGACGAAGAAAAGTAGAAAATGAAGAAGAGGAATATTAAGTAGAAGAAGTGGAAAAGGAAGCATAACAAGAAGAAGAAGAAGATGAAGAAGAAGAAGAAGAAGAAGAAGAAGAAGAAGAAGAAGAAGAAGAAGATGATGATGAAGAGGAACAAGAAGCGGAAGAAGTAGGAGTAAACGAAGAGGAAGAAAAAGAAGAAGAAGAAGAAGAAGAAGAAGAAGATGATGATGATGATGATGAAGAAGAAGAAGAAGAAGAAGAAGAAGAAGAAGAAGAAAAAGAAGAAAAAGAAGAAGAAGAACAAGCAGAAGAAGATGAAGAAGAACAAGAAGAAGATTATGATGATGATGATGATGATGGTGATGATGATGAAGAGGAAGAAGAAGAAGATTGAGAAGAAGAGAATGATGTAGAAGAAGAAGAAGAAGAGGAAGAAGTAGATGAAAAAGTGGAAGAAAAAGAGGAAGTTGATATTAAAGAAGAAGAAGTAGTAGAGGATGAAGTAGAAGCAGAAGAAAAAGGAGAAAAAGAAGAAGAAGAAGAAGAAGATGCTGAAGAGTTGAAAAAGAAAAAGAAGAAGAAGGCACTGAGGTAGTGGTAAAAGAAAAAGACGAAGAAGTCAAGAAGAAGAAGAAGAAGAAGAAGAAGACAAAGAAGAAGATGAAGAAGAAGAAAAAGAAGAAGAAGAAGATGATGATGAACAAGTAGTAGTAGAAGAAGTAGAAGAAGAAGAAGAAGATGTGAAGAAGTACATGATGATGAAGAAGAAGAAGAATAAAAAGAAGCAGTACAAGAAGAAGAAAAAATACGGAGAAGAAGAAGGAGACAAAGAAAAAGAAGATGAAGTCAAACAAGAAGAAGAAGAAGAAGAAAAAGAAGATGAAGAGGAAGAAGGAGAAGAGGATGATGAAGAAGTAGGAGAAGAAGCAAAAGAAAGAGTAGAAGAAGAAGAGAAGAAGAAGAAGAAGAAGAAGAAGAAGAAGTAGAAGAAGAAGAAGAAAAAGAAGAAAAAGAAAAAAAAGAAGAAGGTGATGATGATGATAATGAACAAGTCAAAGAAGAAGAAGAAGATGAAGAAGAAGTAGAAGAAGAAGAAGAAAAGAAGAAGAACAAGAAGAAGGAGAAGAAGACGAAGAAGAAAAAGAATATGATAAAAAAGGAGAAGGAGAAGAAGAAGAAGAAGAAAAAGAAGAAGAGGAAGATGAAGTCAAAGAAGAAGAAGATGAAGGAGAATAATAAGAAGTAGAAGAAAATGAAGAAGATGTCTTAGAAAAAGCAAAAGAAGAAGAAGAAGAAGGAGAAGACGAAGAAGAAGATGAAGAAGAAGAAGACGTAGACGAAGAAAAACACAAAGACGAAGAAGAAGAAGAATAAGTAGAAGAAGAAGAAGAAAAAGAAGAAGAAGAAGAAGATGTCCAAGAAGAAGCAAAGGAGGAAGAAGTAGAAGTAGAAGAAGGAGAAGAAGAAGTAGAAGACGAAGAAGAAAAAGTAGTAGTAGAAGAAGAAGAAGATGATGAAGAAGAAGAAAAAGAAGAAGAAAAAAGAGAAGAAGAAGAAAGAGAAGAAGAAGAAAAAGTAGAAGATGATGAAGAAGAAGAAGAAGAAGAAGAAGAAGAAGAAGAACAAGAAGGATAAGAAGAACAAAGAGAAGACAAAGATGGAGGAGAAGAAGAAGTAGTAGTAGTAGTAGTAGAAGAAGAAAAACAAGAAGATGAAGAAGGAGAAGAAGGAGAAGAAGAAGACAAAGAAGGAGATGATGATGATGATTATGATGAAGAAGAAGTGGAAGACAAGGAAGAAGAAGAAGAAGAAGTAATAAAAGAAGAAAGGAAAAAATAGAAGAAGAAATTAAGAAAAAGGAGAAGAAGAAGTAGAAGAAGAAGAAGAAAAAGAAGAAAAAGGAGGAGGAAAAGAGGAAGAGGAAGACGAATAAGAACAAGATGATAATGAAGAAGAAGAAGAAGGAGAAGAAAAAAAGACGAAGAGGAGGAGGAGAAGATGAAGAAGAAGAAGAAAAAGGAGAGGAAGAGGAAGAAGAAGAAGATTATGAAGATGAAAAAGATAATGTAGAAGAAGAAGAAGAAGACGAGGATGACGATGATGAAGAAAAAGAAATGACGGAAGAAGCAGGAGAAGAAGAAGAAAGACAAAAAGAAGAAAAAGAAGTAGTAGTAGAAGGAGCATAAGAAGAAGGATAGGAAGAACAAGGAGAGCACAAAGGTGAAGGAGAAGAAGAATTATTAGTAATAGAAAAAGAAGATGAAGAAGAAGAAGAAGAAGAAGAAGAAGACCAAAAAGAAGAAGAAGAAGAAGAAGAAGAAAATGAAGAATAAAACAACGAAGAAGTAGTAGTAGTAGTAGTAGAAGAAGAAGAATAATAAGAAGATGAAGAAGAAAAACAAGAAGTCAAAGAAGAAGAAGAAAACAACGAAGAAGAAGAAGATGATAAAGAAGGAGAAGGAGAAGAAGAACAAAAATAACAAAAAGTAGGTGAAGAAGAAGAAGAAGAAGGAAAAGAGAAGAAGAAGTAAAAAGGGGAAAATTAGAAAAAAAAAGCAGAAGAAGAAGAAGAAGAATAAGAAAAAGTAGAAGAAGAGGAGGAAAAAGACAAAGAAGAATAAGAAGAAGTTGAAGAAGATGAAGAAGAGGAAGAAGCAGACAAAGTAGATAAAGAAGAAGACAAAGAAGAAGAAGAAGAAGAAGACAAAGGGGAGGAAGAAGAAGAAGAAGAAGAAGAAGAAGAAGAAGAAGAAAAAGAAGGAGAAGAAGAGGAAGGAGAAGAAGTAGAAGAAGAAGAAGAAGAAGAAAAACGAAAAGAAAAACATGAAGAAGAAGATTGTGATGACGAAGATGATGATTATGATGTTAATGAAGAAGAAGAAGAAGAAGATCGAGAAGTAGCAGAAGAAGAAGTAGAAGAAGAAGGGGAAAAAGGAGAAGAAGAAGATGAAGAAGAAGAAGAAGAAGACAAAGAGGTAAAAGAAGAAGAAGAAGAAGAAGAAGAAGAAGATGGAGAAGAGCAAGATGAAGTTGAAGAAGAAGAAGATGAAGAAGATTAAGAAGAAGAAGACGAAAAATAAAAAGAAAAAGAAGGAGAAGAAGAAGAAGAAAAAGATGATGAAGAAAAGAAGAAGAAGAAGAAGAGGCAAATAAAAAAGAAGAAGTAGAAGAAGAGAACAAGAAGAAGAAGAAAAAGAAGAAGTGGACAAAGAAGAAGAAGATTAAGAAGAAGCAAAAGGCCGTCATTAAAGAAGAATAAGGAGTAGAAGAAGAAGGGGAAAAAAAGAAGGTGAAAATTATGAAGTAGAAGATAAAGAAGATGGAGACAAAGATGAATAAGAAGAAGAAGAATAACTAGAAGAAGAAGAAGAAGAAGAAGGAGAACAAGAAGATTAAGAGGAAGAACAAGAAGATGATAGAGAAGGAGAAGAAGAAGAACAACAAGAATAAGAACAAGAAGAGGAAGAAAAAGTAGAGCACAAAGAAGATAAAGAACAAGAAGAGGAAGCAAAAGAAGAAGAAGAATAATAAGAAGATGAAGCAAAAGACAAAGAAGAAGAAGAATAAGATGAAGAAGAAGGACAAGAAGAATATGAAAAAGAAGAAGAGTAAGAAGAAGAAGAACGAGAAGAAGAAGAAGAAGAAGAAGAAGAAGATAATGAAGGAGAAGAAGACGAAGAAGAAGAAGAAGTAGAAGAAGAAGAAGAAGAAGAAGAAGAAGAAGAAGAAGAACAAGAAGATGATGAAGAAGAAGATAAAGGAGAGGACGGAGAAGAAGAAAAAGAAGAAGACGATGTTGAAGAAGAAGAAGAAGAAGACAAAGAAGATGAAGAAGTAGAGGAGGAAAAAGAGGAAGAAGAAGACGAAGAAGCCAAAGAAGTAGAAGAAGAAGAGGAGGAGGAAGAATGAGGAGAAGAAGAAGGAGAAGAAGAAGAAGGAGAAGATGAAGTAGAAGAAGAAGAAGGTGATGAAGAAGAAGAAGAAGAAGAAGAAAAAGAAGATGAAGAAGAAGACGATGTTGAAGAAGAAGAAGAAGAAGACAAAGAAGAAGAAGAAGAAGAGGAAGAATAGAAAGAAGAAGAAGTTGAAGAAGTAGAAGAAGAAGATGAAGAAGGTGAAGAAGAAGAAGAAGAAGAAGAAGAAGAATATGATGAAGAAGAAGAAGAAGAAAAATAATAGGAGGAAGAAGAAGAGGAAGAAGAAGGAGAAGACTAAGAAAGACAAAAGATATAAAAAAAGAACAAGAAGACGAAGAATAAGAGGAAGAAGATGAAGAATAATAAGAAGAAGAAGAATAAGAAGGATAAGAAAAAGAAGGAAGAAAAGAAGAAGATGAAAAGGAAGGAGAAGAAGAAGAAGAAGAAGAAGAAGAAGAAGAAGAAAATTAGGAAGTATAGGAAGAAGCAAAAGAATAATAATAATAAAAAGAATAAGAACAAGATAGCGAAGAAAAGGAAGAAGAAGAAGAAGAAGAAGAAGAAGAAGAATAAGAAGAAGGAGAAGAACAAAAAGAACAAGAAGAAAAA
>JAIUJO010001034.1:80000-90000 GCA_023846275.1 Vanilla planifolia | reverse complement strand
AGATAAAGGAGAAGATGAGGAAGAAGAAGAAGAAGAAGATGATGATGAAGTTCAAGAAGAAGAAGATCAAGATAAACAACAAGAAGAAGAAGCAAGAGGAGAAGAAGTAGAAGAAGAAGATGAAGAAGAAGTGGAAGAAGAAGAAGTAAATTCAGAAGTAGAAGTTGAAATAAAAGAAGAAGAACAACAAGAGGAAGAAGAATACGATGAAGAAGAAGAAGAAGGAGAAGAAGAAAAGGAAGGAGAAGAAAAAGAAGAAGAAGGCAATGAAGATGAAGACAAAGAAGTGAAGAAGAAGAAGAAAACGAAGAAGAGGAAGAGGATGATGAAGGAGATGAAGGAGATGAAGATGAAGAAGGATAGGAAAAAGAAGAATAAGAAGAAGAATTAGAAGAAGGCAAAGAAGAAGAATTACAAGAAGGAAAAGAAGAAGTAGAAGATGATAAATCAGAAGAAAAAGATAAAGAAGAAGAAGAAGAAGAAGAAGAAGAAAAAGAAGAAGAGAAAAAAGAAAATGATGGGGAAGAAGAAGTAGAAAAAGATGAAGAAGATGTAGTAGAAGAAGAAGAAAAAGAAGAAGAAGAAGAAGAAGAAGAGGATGATGATGATGAAGAAGAAGAGGAAGAAGAGGATGAAGAAGAAGAAGAAGTAGAACAATATGAAGAAGAAGACAAAAATGTAGAAGAAGAAGACGAACTAGTAGAAGAAGAAGGAGAAGAACATAACAAGAAGAAGAAGAAGACGATGATGAAGATGAACAAGAGGAAGAAAAGAAGAGGAAAGAGAAGAAGAGGAGGAAGAAGAAGATAAAGAAAAAGAAGATAAAAAAGAAGAAGAATAAGAAGAAGAAGAAGAAGAAGAAGAAGAAGAAAAGAAGTGGAAGAAGAAGAAGAAGAAGAAGAAGAAGAAGAAGGCAAAGAAGTGGAAGAAGAAGAAGAGGAAGAAGAAGAAGAAGAAGATAATGAAGAAGAAGAACAAGAAGACAAAGAAGAAAAAGGAGGAGTAGGAGAAGAAGAAGAAGATGATGATGAAGAAGAAGAAGAAGAAGATGATGATAATGAAGGAGAAGGAGAAGAAGAAGAAGACAAAGAAGACGAAGAAGAAGCAAAGGAAAAATAAAAAGAGGAAGAAGAAGAAGAGAAAGAAGAAGAAGAATAAGAAAAAGAAGGATAGGAAGAAGAAGAAGAAGAAGAAGGAGACGAAGAAGAAGTAGAAGACAAAGAAGAAGATGAAGACAAAGAGGAAGAAGAAGATGACAAAGAAGTAGAAGAATAAAAAGAAGTCAAAGAAGAACAAGAAGATGATGATGAAGAAGAAGAAGAAGAAAAGAAGTGGATATGGGAGACAAAAAGAAAGAGAGAGGAAAGGAAGAAGAAGAAGATGAAGAAGTAGAAGTAGTAGAAGAAGAAGAAGAAGAAGAAAAAGGAGATGAACAATAAGAAGAAGAAGAATAAGAATAAGAATGAGAAGAAGAAGGAGAAGGAAGAGGAGGGGTAGAAGGATAAGAAGACGAGGAAGAACAAGAAGATGAAGAAGAGGATTAAGAAGAGGAAGAAGAAGAAGAAGAAGAAGAAGAACAAGATGATGATGATGATGATGAGAAAGAGCAAGAAAAAAACGAAGAAGAAAAAGACAGAAAAGGAAAAAGAAGAAGTGGTAGTAGAAGAAGATAAAGAAGAAGAAGAGGAAGATGATGAAGAAGAAGAAGATAAAGTTGAAGACGAAAAAGAAGAAGATGATGAAGATCAAGAACAATAAGAAGAAAAAGGAGTAGGAGGAGGAGGAGAAGAAGAAGAAGAATAAGAAGATGACGAAGTAGAAGTAGAGGAAGAAGAAGAAGAAGAAGAAGAAAAAGAAGGCAAAGAAGAAGAGAAGGAGGAAGAAGAAGAAGAAGATGAAGAAGATGATGATGAAGAAGAAGATAATAAAGAACAAGAAGAAGAAGAAAAAGTCGAAGAAGAAAAAGAAGAAGAAGAAGGAGAAGGAGAAGATTAAAAAGAGGAGGAGGAAGAAGAAGAAGAAGAAGAAGAAGAAAATGAACAAGAAGAATAAGATGATAAAGAAGGAGAAGGAGAAGAAGAAGAAGAAGATGAAGAAGAAGTAAAAGTGGAAGAAAAAGATGGTGAAGAAGAAGAAGAAGTTGAAGGGGACGAAATAGAAGAAGAAAAAGAAGAAGAAGATGAGGAAGAAGAACACAAAAAAGAAGAAGAAGTTGAAGAAGACGAAGACGAAGAAAAAGGCAAAGAAGAAGAACAAGAAGAAAACAAAGAAGAAGAGGAAGAGGAAGGTTGAGATAAAGTAGTAGAAGAAGAAGGGAGAGAAGGTGAAGATGAAGAGGAAGAAGAAGAAGAAGAAGAGGAAGAAGAAGAAGAAGAAGAGGAAGAAGAAGAACAAGAAGAACTCATTGAAGAAGAAGAAGACAGACAAGAGGAAGGAAGAAGAGATGAAGATAAAGAAGAAGAAGAAGAAGAAGAAGTATAAGTGGAAGGAGATGATTGAAGAAGAAGAAGAAGGAGAAGAAGAAGGAGATGATGAAGAAGAAGAAGAAGACGAAGAAGAAGAAGAAGGAGAAGAACAAGTAGGTGTTGAAGAAGAAGAAGAAGAATATGATGAAGCAGAACAAGAAGAAGAAGTAGAAGAAGAAGAACGGGAAGAAGGAGAAGAAGTTGACAAAGAAGAAGAAGATGAAGAATTAAAAGAAGAAGCAGATGAAGACAAAGAAGAAGATCAATAAGAAGAAGACAAAGAAGAAGAAGAAGAAGAAGATGATGGAAAAGAAGTATAAGAAGAAAAAGAAGAAGATGGAGAAGAAGAAAACGAGGAAGGAGAAAATGAAGAAGAAGAAGAAGAAGAAGAAGAAGTCGAAAAAGAAGGAGAAGAAAATCGTAAAGATGGAGAAGAAGAAAAAGTAGAAGAAGAAGAAGAAGAAGAAGAAGAAGAAGAAGAAGAAGAAGAAGAAGGAGAAGAAGAAAAAGAAGAAGAAGGAGAAGAACAAGAAGTTGAAGAAGAAGAAGAAGAAGAAGAAGAACAAGTAGGTGATGATGACGAAGAAGAAGAAGAAGAAGAAGTTGAAGAAGAAGAAGAAGAAGAGGTCGAAGGAAAAGAAGAAGACAAAGCAGAAAAAGAAGAACAAGAAGAACAAGAAGATGAAGAATTAAAAGAAGAAGAAGACTTTGATGATGAAGAAAAGAAAGATGTTGAAGGAGAAGAAGGCAAAGAAGCAGAAGAAGAAGATGAAGAGTAAGATGATAAAGAAAATGAAGAAGAAGAAGAAGAAGAAGAAGAAAAAGAAGAAGAAGACGAAGAAGAAGAAAAGAAGAAGGAGAAGGTCAAAAAGAAGAAGAAGGAGGAGAAGAAGAAGGAAGAAGAAGAAGATGATGAAGAAGAAGAAGAAGAAAATGAAGTAGAGGAAAAAGAAGAACAAAAAGAAGAGTAGTCGATAAAGAAGGAGAAGAAGATGATAGAGATATAGAAGAAGAAGAAGAAGAAGAAGAGGAAGAAGAAGAAGAAAAGGAAGAAGTAGTAGAGAGGAAGAAGAAGAAGAATAATAAGAAAAAGAATATCAAGAAAGAGAAGAAGAAGAACAAGAAAATGATGATGAAGAAGAGGATAAAGGAGAAGAAGACGAAGACAAAGAAGAAGAAGATGAAAAAGAGGAAAAAGAAAAATAAGAAGAAGAAGAAGAAGAGGAAGAAGAAGAAGTAGAAGAAAAAGAAGGGGAAGAAGACAGAGAAGAAGAAGTAGAAGAAGAAGAAGAAGAAGAGGAAGAAAAGAGGTTGAAGAAGAAAGGGAAGAAGACAAAAAAAACATGAAGAAGAAGAAGAAGAAGAAGATGATGAAAAAGAAGAGGAGGAAGAAGAAGAAGAGGTTAAAGGAAAAGAAGAAGACAAAGAAGAAAAAGAAGAAAAAGAAGAACAAGAAGATGAAGTATTAAAGAAGAGGAAGAAGAAGATGATGATGGTGAAGAAAAGGAAGATGTTTAAGAAGAAGGCAAAGAAGCGGAAGAAGAAGATGAAGAGTAAGAAGATAAAGAAAATGAAGAAGAAGAAGAAGAAGAAGACGAAGAATAAGTAAAAGAAGATGAACAAGAAGATCAAAAAGAAGGAGGAGGAGAAGAAGGAAGAAGAAGAAGATGATGAAGAAGAAGAAGACGAGAAAGGAGTAAAGAAAAAAGAAGAACAAGAAGAAAAAGTAGTCGACAAAGAAGGAGAAGAAGATCATAGAGATACAGAAGAAGAAGAAGAAGAAGAAGAAGAAAGGGATGAAGTCGTAGAGAGGAAGAAGTAGAAGAATTAGAAGAACAAGAATATCAAGACGGAGAAGAAGAAGAACAAGGCGTGGAAGAAGAAGAGGAAGAACAAGAAAATGATGACGAAGAGGATGATGAAGGAGAAGAAGACGAAGACGAAGAAGAAGAAGATGAAGAAGAGGAAGAAGAAGAAGAGGAGGAAGAAGAAGAAGTTGAAGAAGTAGAAGAAAAATAAGGAGAAGAAGACGAAGAAGAAGAAGAAGAAGAAGAAGAAGGAAAGACGTTGTTGAAGAAGAAAGGGAAGAAGACAAAGAAAAAGAAGAAGAAGAAGAAGAAGAAGAAGAAGAAGAAAAAGAGGAGGAAGAAGTAGAAAATGGCAAAGAAGGAGAAGCAAAAGAACAATATTCATAATATAAAGAAGATTTTGTGTAACATACTTGATCACAAAATGCTATACAAATAGAAATGCTACAAAGAGCATAAAAAAAATTCTAAAAAATAAAAATTTAATGATATTGAAAAATAATTCAATTTCATATGACTATGAGATTTGTCCCAACACATTTATTTCATCACAATTATTATAAATTATTAAAATATAGAAAATAGTAATAAGTTAATAGATTTTTATTTAGTTAATATATATTAAAACGAAAATAAGGTAAAATAATACAATGTAGTTAACGAAATTGAAGTAATGTATTGGTAACAAAAAAGAGGTTTAGAACAATATAATAATATAACTAAAATAAATAAAAAAGATTAAGAAAATAAGATAAATCTTATAAGCAATTTGCATTTCATGATATAGAGAAGATTGAGTGTAACATCGTCAGTGGTCAAATAAAAAAATAAAAAATATCTTGTAAATTGTATTAAACATATTTAAAATAAAACATTCAAAAATATTGAAATTAATATTCTATTAGGTAGAGGACATTGAGATGAGTTTAATGACCTTTGTTATTTACCAAATAAACTTTTTTTGAATCACTGAAAATTTGGAAAGATAATAAGCATAAATGATAATGAATTATTTTTTTAATAGTAAGTATATATTAAAACTAAAATGAGACATATTGAAGCAATGTAATAAAAAATATCAAAGTGATGTAAAGGCTAATATGGGAAATTTTTAATTATGTGAGAACAAGAAGAAAAGAAGAAGTCGAAGACAAAGAAGACGAAGAAGAAGACGAAGAAAGAGAAGAAGAAGAAGAAGAAGAAGCAGATGAAGAAAAAGAATTAGAAGGAGAATAAGTATAAAAAGAAGGAGGAGAAGAAGAAGAAGAAGATGACGAAGAAGAAGTTGAAGAAGAAGAAGTAGAAGAAGAAAAAGAAAAAAGAAGAAGAATAAGAAGACAAAGATTAAGAAGATGAAGAAGAAGAGGCAAAAGAAGTAAAAGAAGAAAGAGAAAGAGAGGAAGGAGAAGGAGAAGAAGAAAAAGGAGAAGAAGAAGAAAACAAAAAAGAAGAAGTAAATGGAGGAGAAGAAGAAGAGGAATGCAAAAAAGAAGAAAATAAGAGGAAGAAGAGGAATTAGAAGAAGGAGAAGAGGATGAAGAAAAAGAAGAAGAAGAAGAAGAAGAGAACAAAGAAGAAGAAAATGAAGAAGAAGAAGTTGAAAATGAAGAAGAAGAAGAAGAAGAAGAGAAAGAAGAAGAAGAAGAAGAAGAAGGAGAAGAACATGAAGAAGTAGAAAAATTGGAAGAAGAAAAAGAAGAAGTAGAAGAAGAAGAAGAAGAAGAAGAAGAAGAGCAAGAAGAATATGATGATGAAGAAGAAGTAGTAGAAGAAGAAGTTGAAAAATAAGAAGAAGATGAAGAAGAAGATGGAGAAGAGGAAGATGAAGAAAAAATGAAGAAGAAGAAGAAGAAGTAAAAGAAGAAGATGAAGAAGAACAAGATGAAGAAGAAGAGGAGAAAGAAGAAGAAGAAGAAGAAGAAGAAGAAGAAGAAGAAGAAGGAGAAGAAGAAGAAGAAGAAGAGGACGACAAAGAAGAAGAAGAAGAAGAAGAAGAGGAGGAGGACGAAGAAGATGGAGAAGTAGAAGAAGAAGAAGTACAAGAAAAGGAAGAAGAAGAAGTAGAAGAAGAAGAACAACAAGAACAAGAACAAGAAGAAGATCAAGAAGAATGAGAAGTCAAAGAAGAGAAACAAAAAGAAGAAGATGAAAAAGTAGAAAGAGAAGAAGATGGAGAAGAAGAAGACGAAGAAAAAGTAATAGATGAAAAGCAAGAAGAAGAAGAAGAAGAGGAAGAAAAAGAAGAGGAGGAAGAAAAAGAAGATGATGAAGAAGAAGAAGAAGCAGAAGAATAAGAAGCAAAAAGAAGGAGAAGAAAAAGAAGAAAAGAAGAAGTAAAAGAAGAAGAAGAAGATGAAGAAGGCAAAGAAGAAGTAGAAGAAGAAGTAGAAGAAGAAGATGAAGAAGAAGAAGAAGAAGATGAAAAAAGAAGAAAAAGCAGTTGAAGAACTAGAAGAAATTATAGAAGAAGAAGAAGAAGACAAAGAAGAAGAAGAAGAAGAAGAAGAAGAGGAAGAGGAGGACGAAGAAGAAAAAGAAGAAGACGACGAAGTAGAAGAATGCGATGAAGAAGAACAAGAAGGAGAAGAAGAAGATGGTAAAGAAGAAGAAGGGGAAGTTGAAGAAGGAGAAGAAAAAGAAAAAGATTATTAAGAAGAAGAGAAAAATTAAGAAGGCAAAGAAGAAGAAGAGGGAGAAAAAAAGATGAAGAAAAGATGAGTATGATAAAATACAATAAGAATAAGAAGAAGAACTAGAAGAAGAAAAAGAACAAGTAGGAGACAGTAAAGGAGAAGAAAAAGAGAGATAATAAGATGAAGAAGAAGAAGAAGAATAAGTAGATGAAGATGAAGAAGAAGAAGAGGAAGAAAAATAAGTGGAACAAGAAGAACAGGAAGAAGAAGTAGAAGAAGAAGAATAAGGAGCAAAACAAAGAAGAAGAAAAAGAAGAAATAGAAGTAGTAGAAGAAGGAGGAGGAGGAGGAGAAGAAGAAGAAGTAGAAGAAGCAGTAGAAGAACATGAAGTTGCAGAAGAAGAAGAAGAAGAAGAAGAAGAAGAAGAACAAGAAGAAAAAGATGTAGAAGAAGAAGATGATGATGAAGAAGAAGTAGAAGAGGGCAAAGAAGTGGAAGAAGTGGAAAAGAGGAGAAAGAAGATGAAGAAGTAGAAGAAGAAGAAGAAGAAGAAGATGAAGAATAAGTAGGAGATGATGAAGGAGAAGGAGAAGAAGAAGAAGAAGAAGAAGAAGAAGAACAAGAACAACAAGAAGAAGAAGAAGAAAAAGAAGTTGAAGAAGAAGAAGAAGCAAAAGGAGAAGAAGAAGAAGAAGAAGAAATAGATAGAGAAGAAGTAGGAAAAGAAGAAAAAGAAGAAGAGGAGGAAGATGAAGACAAAGAAGAAGATAAAAAAGTTGTATAAGCCGAAAAAAAGAAGAAGCCAAGAAGAAGAAGAAGAAGACTGAGAAAAAGAAGAAGAAGAAGAAGAAGAAGAAGTCGAAGAAGAAGAACAAGAGGATGAAGAAAAAGAACAAGAAGACGTCGTAGAAGAACAATAAGAAGAAGAAGAAGAAGAACGAGAAGAACCAGAAGAGGAAGAAGAAGAAGAACAACAACAACAACAACGAGAAGTAGGAGAAAAAGAAGATAGAATAAAAAGAAGGAAAAGAAGTAAAAGAAGAAGCAGTTGAAGAAGAAGAAGAAGAAGAAGAAGAAGAAGAACTTGATGATGAAGAAGAGTAAGACGAATTTGAAGAAGAAGAACACGTAGAAAAGGAAGAAGAGGAAGTAGTAGTAGTAGAAGAAGAAGAAGAAGAAGAAAATGAAGAAGACGAAGAAGTCAAAGAAGAAGAAGAAGAAGAAGAAGAAGATCAAGGAGAAGAATAAGAGGAAGAAGGAGAAGAAGAAGAAGAACAAGAACAAGAAGGGGAAGAATAAGAAAGAGAAAATGATGAAGAAGAAGACAAATAAGAAGAAGAAGAACTAGAAGATGAAGAAGAAGAAGAAGAAGATGATGAAGAAGAAGAAAAAGAAGAAGAAGAAGAAGAAGAAGATGATGATGATGAAGAAGAAAAAATAGGAGAAGAAGAAGAAGTAGAAGGAGAAGAAGGGGAAGAAGAAGATGAAAAAGAAGAAGAAGAAGAAGAAGAAGAAGAAGATGTAGAAGAAGAAGGAGGAGGAGGAGGAGGAGGAGGAGAAGAAGGATAGAAAGAACAAGGAGAAGAAGAAGTAGAAGAAGACGAAGAAGAGGATGAAGAGGAAGAAGAGAAAGAAGAAGAAGTAGAAGAAGAACAAGAAGAAGAAGAAGTAGAAGAATTTGAAGAAGTAGAAAAAGAACATGAAGAAGAAGAATAACAAGACAAAGAAGAAGAAGAAGAAGTAGTAGAAGAAGATGATGATGAAAAAAAGAAGGGAAAGAAGAAGAAGAAGAAGACGATAAAGAAGAAGAAGAAGAAGAAGATGAAGAAGAAGAAGAAGAAGAAGTAGATGAAGAAGAAGAAAATGATAATGAAGAAGAAAAAAGAAGAAGAGGAAGAAGATGTAGATGAACAAGAAGAAGAAGAAGAAGAAGAAGAAGAAAAAGGAGAACAAGAAGGAGAAGGCGTAGAAAAAGAAGAAGAAGAAGAAGACGAAGAAGAAGAACAAGAAGAAGAAAATGAAGATGAATACGAATAGAAAATAGAAGAACAAGAAGAAACAGAAGAAGAAGTTGGAGATAAAAAATTAAAAGACAAAATAGAAGGAGATGAAGAAGAATGAGAAAAAGAAGAAGAAATAGAACAAGAATAAAAGGAAGAATAAGAAGAAGAAGAAGAAGAAGAAGAAGAGGAAGAAGAAGAAGAAGAGGAAGAAGAAGAAGAAGAAGAGGAAGAAGAAGAAGTGGAAGAAGATGTTGAAGAAGTAGAAGAACAAGATGAAGAAGAAGAATAGAAAGACAAAGTGGAAGAAGAAGAAGAAGAAGTAGAGAAAAAGATGAAAAAAAGAAGGCGAAGAAGAAGTAGAACAAGAAGACGAAAAAGACGAAGAAGAAGAGAAAGAAGATGAGGACGAAGAAGAAGAAGAAGAAGAAGAAGAAAAAGAAGGAGAAGAAGAAGGAGAAGAAGAAGTAGAAGAAGAAAAAGAAGAAGAAGAAGAAAAATGAAAAGAAAAACATGAAGAAGAAGGTTGTGATGACGAAGATGATGATGATGATGTTAACAAAGAGGAAGAAGAAGAAGATTGAGAAGTAGCAGAAGAAGAAGTAGAGGAAGTAGACAAAGAAGGGGAAAAAGGAGAAGAAGAAGAAGAAGAAGAAGAAGACAAAGAAGTAAAAGAAGAAGAAGAAGCAGATGACAAAGAAGAAACCGAAGAAGAAGAAGAAGAAGAAGATTAAGAAGAAGAAGAAGAAGAAAAGGGAGAAGAAGAAGAAAAAGAACTAGAATTGTAAGAATAAGAAAGAGAAAACGATGAAGAAGAAGAAGGAAAAGAAGAAAAAGAAAAAGATGATTAAGAAGAAGAAGAAAAAGAACAAGAAGTTGAGGAAGAAGAAGAAGAAGAAGAAGTTGAGGAAGTAGAAGAAGAAGAAAAAGAAGAGGAAGAAGAAGAATAGGATGAACTAGAAGAGAAAGAAGAAGAAGAAGGAGGAGAAGAAGAAGAAGAAGAAGACAGGGAAGTAAAATAAGAAGAAGAATAGGAGGAAGAGGGAGAAGAAGAAGAAAAAGAAGAAAAAGAAGAAGAAAAAGTAGAAAAAGA
>JAIUJO010001034.1:55000-72500 GCA_023846275.1 Vanilla planifolia | reverse complement strand
TGATGAAAAGAAGAAGAAGAAGGGGAAGAAGAAGAAAAAAGTGGAAGAAGAAGAAGTTTAAGTTGAAGAAGATGAAGAGGAAGAAGAAAAAGAAGAAGAAGATGACAAAGAAGAAGAAGTAGATGAAGAAGAAAATAAAGAAGAAGGAGAAGAGGAAGGGAAAGAAGACGAAAAAGAAGGAGATGAAGAAATAGAAGAAAAAGAAGAAGAAGAAGAAGAAGATGGAGAAGAAGAAGAAGAAGAAGAAGAACAAGAATAGAGAGAAGAAGAACAAGAAGAAGTAGAAGAAGAAGGTGAAAAAGAAGTAGAAGGAGAGGGAGAGGGAGAAGAAGAAGGCAAAGAAGAAGAAGAAGAAGAAGAAGAAGAAGGTGAAAAAGAAGAAGAAGAAGAAGAAGAAGAAGAAGAAGATGAAGAATATGAAGAATAAGAAGAAGGAGAAGAAGAAGAAGAAGAAGAAGAAGAGAAAGAAGAAGAAGAACAAGAAGAAGTAGAAGGATAAAATGATGAAGAAGGAGAAGAATAATAATAATAAGTAGAAGATGGGGAAGGAGAGGAAGCACAAGCAGAATTAGGAGTAAAAGAGAAGAAGAAGAAGAAGAAGAAGAAAAAGATGAGAAGGAAGAAGAAGAAGAAGAGAAAGGAGACGAAGAAGATGATGAAGAAGAAGACAAAGAAGAAGTAGAAGATGATGAAGAAGATGACGAATAAGAAAAAGAATAAGACAAAGAAGAGGAAGAAAAGAAGAAGAAGAAGAGGAAGATGAAGACGAAGAAGAAGATGAATATGATATAGAAGAAGAAAAAGAAGAAGAAGAAGTTGAAAAAGAACTTCAGGAAGGAAAAGCAGAAGATGAAAAGGAAGGAGAAGAAGAAGAAGAAGATCAAGAAGAAGAAGAAGAAGAAGAAAAATAGGAAGAAGAAGAAGAAGTAGAAGAAGAATAAAAGAAGAAGAAGAAGAAGGAGAGGAAGAAGAAAAATGGGAAGAAGGACAAGGAGAAGTTGAAGAACTACAAGAAGAAGAAGAACAAGAAGAAAAAGAAGGAGAAGATGACAAAGAAGAAGAAGATGATGAAATAGAAGAAAAAGATGAACAAGAAGTTGATGAAGAAGAAGAAGAAGACTAAGAAGAAGATGAAGACTAAGAAGAAGAACAAGAAAAAGAAGAAGAATAAGAAGACAATAAAGTAAAAGAAGAAGAAGAAGAAGAAGAGGAAGACGAAGAAAAGGATAAAGAAGAAGGTGAAGATGAAGAAGAAGACGAACAAGATGATGAAAAGAAGAAGAAGAAGAAGAATAAGAATAAGAAAATGAAGAAGAGCAAAATGAAAACGAAGAAGAGGAAGGGGAAGAAGAAGGATAGGAGGAAGAAGAAGAAGAAGAGAAAGAAGAAGTAGAACGAGAAGAAGAAGAAGAAGAAGACAAAGTAAGAAAGGAAGAAGAAGAAGAAAAAGAAGTAGAAGAAGATAAAGAATTAGAAGAAGAAGAAGAAGAGGAACAAGAAGACGTAGAAGAAGAAGAAGACAAAGAATTAGAAGAAGTAGAAGACGAAGAAGTAGAAGACGAAGAAGTAGAAGAAGAAAAAGAAGAAGACGATGAAGAAGAAGACGAAGAAGAAGAAGAAGTCAAAGAAGAAGAAGAAGATGATGAAGAAGATGTAGAAGAATAAAAAAAGAAGAAGAGGAACAAAACATAGAATTAGAGGAAGAAGAAGGAGAAGAAGAAGAAGACTAAAAAGAAGAAGAAAAAGAAGCAGTGGTAGAAGAAGAAGAAGAAAATGAAGATGAATAAGAAGTAGTAGTAGTAGTTGTACTAGAAGAAGAAGAAGAAGAAGAAGTAGAAGATGATGAAGAAGAAGAAGGAGAAGAAGGAGAACAAGAAGAAGAAGAAGAAAAAAAGAAGAAGAAGAAGAAGGAGATGAAGAGGAAGAAGGCAAAGAAGTAGAAGAAAAAGAAGAAGAAGAAAGAAGAAGGTGAAGAAGAAGAAGGGGAACAATTAGAACAAGAAGAAGGAGAAGAAGAAGAAGTACAAGGGAAAGAAGAAGAAAAAGAGGAGGAAGAAGAATAAGAAGAAGAACAAGAAAAAGTAGAAGATGAAGAAGAAGAAGAAGAAGAAGAAGAAGAATAAGAAGAAGAAGAAGAAGAATAAGAAGTAGAAGAAGGGGAAGGAGAAGAAAGACTACGAGAAGGAGATGAAGATGAAGAACTGGAGAAGAAGAAGAAGATGATGATGATGACGAAAATGAAGAGGAAGAAGAAGAAGAACAAAAAGAAGAAGAAAAAGGAGAACAAGAAGAAGTTAAAGAAGAAGAACAAGAAGAAGAAGAAGAGGGGGATGACGAAGAAGAAGAAGAGCAAGACAAAATAGAGGAGGAAGAAGAAGAAGAAGAGGTAGAAGAAGATGAAGAAGAATAAGAAGAAGATGATAAAGAAGAAGAAAAAGTAGAAGAAGAGGCAGAAGATGAAGAAGAAGAAGAAGAAAAAGAAGAAGGAGACGAATAGGAAGAAGAAGAAGAATAAGAAGAAGAAGATCAACAAGAAGAAGATGAAGAAAAATAAGAAGAAGAAGAAGAAGAAGAAGAAGACAAGAAGAAGAAGGAAAAAAGTAAAGGGGAAGAAGGAGAACAAGAAGTAGAAGAAATACAAGAAGAAGAAAAAGAAAAAGAAGAAAAAGAAGAAGAAGATGATGAAGAAGAAGAAGATGATGAAGTAGAAGAAGAAGATGAAGAAGAAGAAATTGATGAAGAAGAAGAAGAAGACGAAGGAGAAGAAGAACAAGACAAAGAAGAAGAAGAAGAAGAACAAGAAGAAGAACAAGAAGAACAGAAGAAAAAGAAAAGAAGAAGATACAAAAGAAGAAGAAAAAGAAGAAGAATAAGACGAAGAAGAAGTGAATGAAGATGAAGAAGATGAGTAAAAAGTAGAAGACAAAGAATTAGAAGAAGAAGAAGAAGAAGAAGAAAAAGAAGATGAAGTAGACAGAAAAAGAAGAAAAAGAAGAAGAAGAAGAAGAGGAAGAAGAAGAAAAGGAAGAAGATAATGAAGAATAAAAAGAAGAAGAAGAAGAAAAAGAAGAATAAGAAAAAGAATAAGAAGAAGAAGAAGAGGAAGAAGAAGAAGAAGAAAAAAAAAAGAAGAAGAAGAGGGAGATGGAGAAGAAGACAAAGAAGAAGAAGAAGAAGAAGAAGACGAATAACAAGAAGAACAGGAAGAAGGAGAAGAAGGAGAACAAGAAGCAGAGAAAGGAGTAGAAGAAGAGGAGGAAGAAGATGAAGAAGAACAAGAAGTAGAAGAAGAAGAAGATGAAGAAGAAGAAGAAGATGAAGAAGGAGAAGAAGAAGAAGAAGAATAAAAAGAAGATGATGGGGTAGGAGAAGAAGTACAAGGAGAAGAAGAAGAAGAAGAAGAAGAGAAAAGAAGAAGAAGAAAAAAAAGAAGAGGAGGAGGAAGAAGAACAAGAACAAGAAGAAGAAGAAAAAGGAGAAGAGGAAGAAGAAGATGAAGAAGAAGAAGAAGAAGGCAACAAAGAAGAAGGAAAAGGAGAAGAAGAAGAGGAAGAGGAAAATGAAGAAGAAGAAGTTGATGATAAAGATGAAGAAAAAGAAGAAGAAGAACTAGAAGAAGAAGAAGAACAAGAAGAAGAAGTTCAAGAAGAAGAAGAAGAAGAGAAATAAGAAAAAGAAGATGAAGAAAAAAAGTAGAAGGAGAAGGAGAATAAGAAAAAGGGAAATAAGGAGAAGGAGAAGTAGAAGAAGTACAAGAAGAAGAAGAAGATGATGATGAAAAAGAAAAGGAAGATTGAGAAGAAGCTAATGAAGAAGAAGAAGAAGAAGAAGAGTATGAAGAAGAACAAGACAAAGAAGAAGAAGAAGAAGAAGAAGAAGAAGAAGGCGATAAAGAAGAAAAAAGGAAGAAGAAGAAGAAGAAGAGGAAGAGGAAGAAGGGGAGGGAGAAGAAGAAGAAGAAAAAGAGGCAGAAGAAGAAGAAGAGGTGGAAGATGATGAAGAGGATAAAGAAGAAGGTGAAGATGAAGAAGAACAAGAAGATGGTTATGAAAAGAAGAAGAAGAGGAAGAAGAAGAAGAAGAAGTGGAAAAAGAAGAAGAAGATTAAGTTGAAGAAGATGAAGAGGAAGAAAACAAGTAGAAGAGGAAGGGAAAGAAGATGAAGAAGAAGGAGAAGAAGAAGAAGAAGAAGTAGAAGATGGAGAAGAAGAAGAAGAAGTAAAAGAAGAAGAGGAAAAAGAAGAAGAAGAAGGAGATGGAGAAGAAGAAGGAAAAGAGCAAGAAGAAGAAGAAGAAGAAGGTGAAAAAGAAGAAGAAGATGATGAAGAATATGAAGAACAAGAAGAAGGAGAAGAAGAAGAAGAAGAAGAAGAAGAAGAAGAGAAAGAAGAAGAAGAAGAGGAGGAAGAAGAAGAAGAACAAGAAGAAGTAATAGAAGAAGAAGATGATGAAGAAGAAGAAGAAGAACAAGAACAAGAACAAGAACAAGAAGAAGAGGTAAAAGAAGTTGAAGAAGACAAAAAGGAAGAAGAAGAAAATGAAGATGATGAAGAAGAAGAATTAGTAGTCGAAGTAGGAGGAGGAGAAGAAGAAAAAGAAGAAATAGAAGATGATAATGTTGAAGGACAATAAGATGAAGTAAATGAAGAAGTTGATGAAGATGAAGAGGAACATGAAGAAGAAGAAGACAAAAAAGAAAATGTAGAGAAAGAAGGGAGAAGAAGAAGATGATGAAGAATAAGAACAAGAAGACCAAGAAGGCGAAGAAGAAGAAGAAGAGAAAGAAGAAAAATAAGTCGAAGAAGAAGAGAAAGGAGAAGAAGAACAAGAAGAACTTGAAGAAGAAGAAGAAGTAGAAAAAGAAGACGAAGAAAAAGAAGAAGAAGACGAAGAAGGCGAAGAAGAAGAAGAAGAAGAATAGGGAGATGAAGAAGAAGTAGTAAAGAAAAAGAAGGAAAGCAAGGATGAGAATAGTAATAATAATAATTATTATTATTATTATTATTATAACAAGAATAAGATGAAGAAAAAGAAGTAGAAGAAGACAAATAAGAAGAAGAAGAAGAAGACGAAGAAGAAGAAGAGAAAGAAGAAGAAGAAGAAGGCAAAGAAGGAGAAGAAGATGAAGAAGAAGAATAAGAAGAAGAAGTAGAAGAAGAGGAAGAAGAAGAAGTAATAAAAGAAGAAGAAGAACTCATAAAAGAAGAAGAAGAAGAAGAAGAAGAAGATCAAGAAGAAGAAGAAGAACAAGAAATAGAAGAAGAAGAAGAAGAAGAAGAAGAGGAAGAATAGGAAGAAGAAGAAGAAGGAGAAGAAGAAGAGAAAGAAGGAGAGAAGAAGAAGAAGTTGTGGAAGAGGAGATAGAAGAAGAAGAAGATGAAGTAAGAGAAGAAGAAGAAGAGGAAGAAGAAGAAGTTCAAGAAGAAGTAGACGAAGAAGAAGAATAAAAAGATTAAGAAATAGAAGAAGTATAGGAATAGAAGAAGAAAAGAAGAAGACAAAAACCTCAAGAAAAAGAATAAAAAGAAGAAGGAGAGGAAGAAGAAGATGTAGAAGAAGAAGACAAAGAAGAAGAAGAACATGGAAAAGAAGAAGGGGAAGAAGATAAAGGTAAAGGAAACAGATGGAGAAGAAGAAGATGACTATGATGAAGAAAAAAAATTAAATGAAGAAAAAGAAGAGGAAGACAAAAAAGTAGAAGAATAAGTTGAAGAAGAAGAAGACACAGAAGAAGAAAAACTAGACAAAAATAAACAATAATAATAGTAATAGGAAGAAGAAGGAGGAGGAGGAGAAGAAGAAGAACAAGAAGTAGTAGATGAAGAAGAAGAAAAAGATGATGATAAAGAAGAAGAAGAAGAAGAAGAAGAAGAAGAAAAAGAAGAAGAAGAAGAGGTAGAAGAAGAAGAATAAGAAGAAGTAAAATAAGTAGTAGAAGAAGAAAAGATGAAGAAGAAAAAGAAGAAGAAGAAGAGGAAGCAAAAGAAGAAGATGAAGAAGAAGAAGAAGAAGCAAAAGAAGGAGAAGAAGGAAAAGAAGAAGAAGAAGAAGAAGAAGAAGGTGAAGGTGAAGAAGAAGAAAAAGAAGAAGACAAAGGAGAAGAAAAAGATAATGAAGAAAAGGAAGAAGAGGATAGAAGAAGAAGAAGAGAAAGAGGAAGAAGAAGAATAGGATGATGAAGAAGAAGAAGAAGAAAACGAAAAAAAGTAGAAGAAAAAGAAGAGGATGAAGAAGAAGACGAAGCAGAAGATGAAGAAGAAGAAGATGACGAAGAGGATAACAAAAAAGATGAAGAAGAAGAAGAAGAAGAACATGAAAAAGAAGAAAAAGAAGATGAAGAAGAAGATTAAGTTGAAGAAGAAGAAAAAGAAGAAGAAGAAGAAGAAGAAGAAGAAAAGAAGAAGAAGAAAAAAGAAGACAAAGCAAAAGAAGATGAAGAAGAAGAAGAAAAATAAGATGAAGAAGAAGTGGAAGATGATGATGAAGAATAATAATAATAATAATAATAACAATAATAATAATAATAATAATAAGATGAAGAAAAAGAAGAACATGACGAAGTATGAGAGAAATAAGAAGGAGAAGAAGAAGAAGAAATCATAGAATAAGAAGAAGAGAAAGAAGAAGAAGGAAAAGAAAAAGAAGAAGAAGAAGAAGAAGTAGAAGAGCAAGAAGACAAAAAAGAATAAGAAGTAGCAGAAGAAGAATATAAAAAGATGAATAAGAAAAAGAAGAAGAAGAAGAAGAAGAAGATGAAGAAGAGGAAGAAGAACAAGTTGAAGAAGAAGAAGGAGAAGAAAAAGAAGTAGTAGAAGAAGAAGATGAGGAAGAAAGCAAAGAAGAAGAAGAAGAAGAAAAACGATAATAAGTAGAGGAAGAAGATGAAAAAGAAGAAGAAGAAGAGGAAGAAAAAGAACAAGAAAAAGAAGAAGAAGATGAAGAAGAAGAAGACGAAGAAGGTGAAGAAGAAGAAGTAGAAGGAGGAGGAGAAGAAGTAGAAGACAAATAAGATAGAAGTAAAAGAAGAAGAAGAAGAAGAAGAAGAAGAAGAAGGAGAAAAGAAGAAGAAGAAGAAGGAGAAAAGAAGAAGAAGAAAAAGAAGAACAAGACAAAGAAAAGAAAGTACAAGAAGAAGGGGAAGACGAAGACGAAGAAAAAGAAGTTGGTAAAGAGGAAGAAAAAGAGGAAGTAGAAGTAGAAGAAGAAGAAGATGATGAAGAAGAAGAAAAAGAGGAAGAAAAGACGATGTTGAATAAGAAAAGATAGAAGACAAAGAAAAAGAAGAATAAGAAGAAGAAGAAGAAGACAACGAAGATGAAGAAGAAGAAGAAGAAGAAGAACTATAAAAAGTAGTTGAAGAGGAAGAAGATCATTAAGAAGAAGAAGAAGAAGAAGAAGGAATAGAATAATGCAAAGAAAAAGAAGATGAAATCGAGAAAAAAGAAGAAGAAGAAGTTGAAGAAGAACATGCAGAAGATGAAGAAAAAGAAGACTAAGGAGAAGAAGAAGAAAAAGAGGAACAAGATGAAGAAGAAGTAGAAGAAGACGAAAACAAAAAAATGTAGAAGAAGAAGAAGAAGAAGAAGAAGAAGAATAAGAAGAAGACGAAGCAGAGGAAGAAGAAGAAAAAGATGAAGAGGAAAAAGAAGAAGAAGAACAAGGCGAAAGAGAAGAAAAAGAGGAAGATTAATTTGAAGTAAAAAAAGAAAAAGAAGAAAAGAAGAAGAAAAAGAACCAGATGTTGAAGAAGAAGAAGAAGAAGGGGAAAAAGAGGAAGAAGAAAAAAGGTGGCACAGTAAAAGAAGGGGAAGAAGAAGAAAAATAAGACGAAGAAGAAGATGAGGAAGATGATGAAGAAGAAGAAGAAAGAGAAGAAGAAAATAAGAAGAATATGACAAAGTAGGAGAGAAAGAAGGAGAAGGAGAAGAAGAAGAAGACAAAGAAGAGGAAAAAGAAGAAGAAGAAGAAGAAGAGGAAGAAGAAGATGAAGGTGATGGTGAAGAAGAAGAAGAAGAAGAAAAAGAAGAAGAAGAAGAAGAAGAAGTAGAACAAGAGCAAGAAGACATAGAAGAATAAGAAGTAGAAGAAGCATAAGAAAAAGAAGAAGAAGAAGAAGAGGAAGAAGAAGAAGTTGAAGTAGAAGAAGAAGAAGATGTTGAAGAAGAAGTTGAAGAAGAAGAAGAAGAGGAAGAAGAAGATGAAGAAGAAGGCAAACAAGAAAAAGAAGAAGAAGAAGAAGAAGAAGAAGATGATGATGATGATGAAGAAGAAGAAGAAGAAGAAGTCGAAGACGAAGAAGAAGAAGAAGAAGAAGAAGAAGAAGGAGAAGAAGAAGAAGAAGAAGAAGAAATAGAAGAAGAAGAAGAAAAATAAGAAGTAGAAGTAGAAGCAGAAGAGGAAGAAGAAGAAGAATAAGAAGAAGAAGAAGAAGCATAAGAAAAAGAACAATAAGAAGAAGAAGAAGTAGATGTAGAAGAAGAATTTGAAGAAGAAGAAGAAGAGGAAGAAGAAGATGAAGAAGAAGGCAAAGAAGAAGAAGAAGAAGAAGAAGAATGAGAAGATGAAGTAGAGAAGAAGAAAAGGAAAGAAGAAGAAGAAGAAGAAGAAGATGATGATGATGATGGTGCAGAAGAAGAAGAAGAAGAAGGAGACGAAGAAGACGAAGAAGAAGAAGAAGAAGAAGAAGAAGAATAAGAAGAAAAAGAAGAAGAAGAAGAAGAAGAAGTAGAAGACAAATAAGAAGTAGAAGTAGAAGTAGAAGCAGAAGAGGAACAAGAACAAGAATAACAAGAAGAAGAAAACGAAATAAGAAGAATAAGATAACGAAGAAGAAGAAGAAGATGAAATAGAAGAAAATGACGAATAAGAAAAAGAATTGGAAGAAGAAGAAGAAGAGGAAGACGAAGACGAAGAAAAAGAAGATGATGATAAAGAAGGACAAAAAGAAGAAGAAGAAGAAGAAGAAGAGGAAGAAGAAGATTAAGAAGAAGAAGATGAAGAAGAAGAAGTTGAAGAAGAAGAAGAAGAGGAAGAACTGAAAACGAAGTAGTTGAAGAAGATGAAGATCATGAAGAAGAAGAAGAAGAAGAGAAGAACAAGATTAAGAAGAAGATGAAAAAAGAAGGAGAGGAAGAATGCAAAGAAAAAGAAGATGAAAATGAAGAAGATGAAAAAGAGAAAGAAGAAGAAGAAGAAGATCAAGAAGAAGAACACAAAGAAGATTAAGAAAAAGAAGACGAAGGGGAAGAAGAAGAAGAAGAAGAGAAGAAGAAGAAGGAGACAAAGAAGGCAAAGAAAAAGAAGAAGAAGATGAAGAAGTACAAGAAAAAGTAGAAGAAGATGAAGAAGAAGAAGTAGAAGAAGAATAAGGTGGAGAAGATGTAGAAGAAGAAGGAGAAGGAGAAGGGGAAGAAGAAGAAGAAGAAGAGGAAGAAGAAAAAGACAAAGAAGAGGAAGAAGGAGAAGAAGATGACAAGGAACAAGAAGAAGACAAAGTCGAAGAAGAAGAAGAAGAAGAAGACGAAGAAGACCATGAAGAAGAAGGAGATAGAGGCAAAGAAGAAGAAGATGAAGAAGAGGAAGATGAAGAAGAATAAGAAGGAGAAGAACAAGAAGAAGTAGAAGAAGAAGCTGAAGATGGAGAAAAAGTAGAAGAAGAAGAAAGTGAAGAAGAAGAAGTAGAAGAATAAGAAGAAGAAGAAGAAGAAGACGAAGACAAAGAAGAAGAAGAAGAAGATGATGATGATGAAGAAGAAAAAGAAGACAAAAAAGAAGAAGTTGTTTAAGAAGGAGAAGAAGAAGAACAAGAAGAAGTACAAGAGGAAGAAGAGGAAGAAAAAGAAGACAAAAAAGAAGAAGAAGTTGTTTAAGAAGGAGAAGAAGAAGAACAAGAAGAAGTACAAGAGGAAGAAGAGAAAGAAAAAGAAGAAAGAAGAAAGAACGAGAAGAAGAAGAATAAGAATAAGAAGTAGAAGAAGAAGAAGAAGAAGAAGAAGAAGGAGAAGAGGAAGAAAGAGGAGAAGAAGAAGAATAAAAAGAAAAAGAAGTAAAGTAGAAGAAGAAGAAAACTGAGAAGAAGAAGATGATTACGTAAAAGAAGAAAAAAATGAGAAGAATTATATGAAGAAGAAGAGGAAGAAGAATAAGAATGAGAAGCAGATGAAATTGAAGAAGAAGAAGAAGAAGAAATACAAAAAGATGAAGAAGACGAAGAAGAAGAAAAAGAAGAAAAAGAAGGTGAAGATGAGGAAGTAGTTGTAAAAGTAGGAGAAGAAGAAGAAGAAGACGAAGAGGAAGAAGATGAAGGTGAAGAGGAAGAAGATGAAGAAGTAGAAGAAGAAGAAGAGGAAGAAGAAGAAGAAGAAGAAGAAGAAGAAGGAAAGAAGAAAAAGAACAAGAAGAAGGAAAAGAAGTAGAAGACATAGAAGAAGCTGAAGAAGAAGAAAAAAAAGAAGGAAAAGAACAAGAAGAAGAAGAAAAGAAGAAAAAGAAGGAGAAGAAGACGAAGAAGTAGAACAAGAACAAGAAGAACAAGAAGAGAAAGAAGAAGAATAAGGAGTAGATGAAGAAGAGAAAAAAAGGAAGAAAAGGAACTAGTAGAAGAAGAAGATGAAGAAGAAGTGGAAGAAGAAGACAAAGAATTTGACGAACAAGAAGATTAAGAGGAAGAAGAAGAAGAAGTAGAAGAAGAAGAAAAAGAAGTAGAAAAAAAGGAGAAGAAAAAGAAAAAGAAGAAGAGGAAGAAGAAGAAGAAGTAGAATAAGAGGAAAAAGAAGAAAAAGAAGAAGTGGATGATAATGATGAACAAGAAGGAGAAGAAGAAAAAGATGAAGAAGAAGAAAAGAAGAAGAAGAAGAATATGAAGAAGAAGGTGAAGAAGAAGGATTAGAAGACTAAGAAGAAAAAGGAGGAGAAGAAGAAGAAGACGAAGAAATAGAAGAATATGAAGATGAAGAAGAACAACAATAGGAAGAAGAAGAAAAAGAAGAATTTGGAGAAGAAAAAAGAAGGAGAAGAAGAAGAGGGAGAAGAAAAAGAGGAAGAAGAAGAAGAAGAAGAAGAAACAAAGGTAGAAGTAGAAGAAGAAGAGGAAGTAGAACAAGAAGAAGTAGATGAAGAAGAACAAGACGAAGAAGAAGAAGAAGATGAAGTAGTAGAAGAAGATGAAGAAGAAGTGGAAGAAGAAGAAGTTGATGATGAGGAAGGCGAAGAAGAGAAATAAGGAGAAGACGAAGAAAAAGAAGTAGAAGACGAAGAAGAAGAAGAAGTAGAAGAGGAAGAAGAAGAAAAAGTTGAAGAAGACGAAGATGAGGAAGATGATGAAGGAGAAGAAGACGAAGGAGAAGAAGAGGAAGATAAAAAAAGAAGAGTAGGACAAAGAAGAAGAAGTAGAACAAGAAGAAGAAGAAGGAGATGATGAAGAAGAAGACAGAAGAAGTAGACAAAAAAAGAGGGTGATGAAAATGATGAAGAAAAAGATGAAGATGTTGAACAAGAAGTATAAGGAAAAAAAGGAATAAGACGAAGAAGAACAAGAAGAAGAAGAAGAAGTAAGACAAAGAAAAAGAAAGAATAATAATAAGAAGAAGAGATGAAGAAGAAGGGAGAAGAATAAGAAGAAGGGGAGGAAGAAGAAGAAGTCGAAGAAGAAGAAGAAGACGAGGAATAAGAAGAAGTAAAAGAAGTCGAAGAACAAGAAGAAGTTGAAGAAGAAAAAGAAGAAGAAGAAGAAAAAGAGGAAGAAGTAAAATAAGAAGAAGAAGAAAAAGAATAATAATAGGGGAAGAAGAACAAGAAACTAGAAGAAGTAGAAAAAAAAAGAAGAAGAGGAAGAAGAAGAAAATGAAGAAATAAGAATAAGAAGAAAAAGAATAATAATAGTAGTAAATATAAATAGAAGAAGAAGAAGATAATGATGATGATGGTGAAGAAGAAGAAGAAGAAAAAAGATGAAAAATAATAATAATAATATTAATAATAATAATAATAATAATAATAAGTAGTAGTAGAAGAAGAAGAAGACGATGATGAAGAAGAAGAAGATAAAGAGGAAGAAGAAGAAGAGAAAGAAGAAGAAGAAAACAACAATAAGAAGATGAAGAAGAAGTAGAAAAAGAAAGAGAAGAAGAAGAAGAAGATGTAATAGTAGTACTAGAAGGAGAAGAAGTAGAAAGGAAGAAGAGGAAGAAGAAGAGGAAGAAGCAGAAGAAGAAAAAGTCAAAGTAGAAGAAGAGGAAGAAGAAGTTAAAGAAGTCGAAGAAGAAACAGAAGACAGAGGAAGAAGAGGTTAAAGAACAAGAAGAATATGAAGAAGAAGAAGAAAAGATGAAGAGGAAGAAGAAGAAGAAAAAGAAGACAAAAAAGAAGAAGACGAAGAAGAAGGAGAAGAAGAAGAAGAAGAAGAAGAAGAAGAACAAGAAGAAGGAAAAAAAAGAAGAAGAACATGAAAAGGAAGACTTAGAAGAAGAAGACAAGGAAGAAGAAGAAGACGAAGAAGAAGAAGAAGAGGATTATTAAATAGAAGTCATAGAAGAAGAAGAAGAAGACAAAGAAGAAGAGAAGAAGAAGAGGAAGACAAAAAGAAAGAAGTTGAAGAGGAAGAAGAAGGCGAAGAAGTTGAAGAAGAAGAAGAAGAATAACAATAACAATAAGAATGAGAAGAAGAAGAAGAACAACAACAAGAAGTAGAAGAGGGAGAAGAAGACAAAGAAGAAAAACAAGAAGAAGAAGATGAAGAAGTTGTAGAAGAAGAAGAAGAAGATGATGATGATGATGATGGAGATGATGATAATGAAGAAGAGCAAGACTATGCCGAAGAAGAAAAAGGTGAAGAAGAGGAAGATTAAGAAGGGGTAAAAGAAAAAGAAAAAGAAGAAGAAGAGGAAGAGGAAGAAGAAGAAGAAGAAGAAGAAAAAGAAGTTGAAGAAGAAGAAAAAGAAGAAGAAGAAGATGATGAAGAAGAGGAAGAAGGAGGACAAGAAGAAGAAGTGGAAGATGAAGAAAAAGAAGAAGAGGTAGATTAAAAACAAGAAGTAGATGAAGAAGAAGAAGAAGAAGAATGAGAAGAAGAAGAAGAAGGGGAAGAAGAAGAACGAGCAGAAGAAGAAGGAGAAAAAGAAGGGGAAGATCATGAAGAATAAGACAAAGAAGAAGAAGACGAAGAAGAAAAAGAAGATGAAAAGAAAGAAGTTGAAGAAGAAGAAGAAGATTAACAAGAAGAAGAAAAGGACAAACAGGAATAAGAAGTAGAGGAAGAAGAAGAAGAATTAGATGAAGGCGAGTAAGAAGAATAAGTAGAAGACGAAGAAGAAGTAGAAGACGAAGACGAAGAAGAAGAAGAAGATGAAGAAGAACTAGAAAAAGAAGAAGAAGAAGAAGAAGATCATGAAGATGAAGAAGTAAATGAAGAAGAAGAAGATGAAGAAGAAGAAGAAGAAGAAGAAGAAGACGAAGAAGAACTAGAAAAAGAAGAAGAAGATGAAGAAGAAGAAGAGGAAGAAAAAGAAGAGGAACAAGAAGAAGGAAGAGAAGAAGAAGTAGAACAAGGAGGAGTAAATGAAGAAGAAGAAAAAGAAAAAGAAAACAAAGAAGAAGAAGAAGATGATGAAGAAGAAGAGGAAGAAGAAAAAGAAAAAGAAAAAGAAGAAGAAGAAGGAAAAGAAGAATAAGAAGAATAAGTAGACGAGAAAGAAGAAGAAGAAAAAGAAGATAATGTTCATGAAGAAGAAGAAGACAAAGAAGAAGATGAAAAAGAAGAAGAAGAAGAAGACAAAGAAGAAGAATAAGAAAAAGAAGAGAAAGAAGAAAAAGAAGAAGAAGTCGATATAAAAGGAGAAGCAGGAGGAGAAGAAGAAGAAGACGAAGAAGAAGTGGAGGAAGAAGAAGAAGAAGAACAAGATGAAGAAGGTTAAGAAGAAGAAGAAGAAGAAGAAGAGGAAGAAGAAGAAGGAGAAGAAGAAGAAGAAGAAGAATAGGAAGAAGAAGTAGGAGGAGAAGAAGAAAAATAAGAAGAAGAAGAAGTAGAAAGGGAAGAAGAAGAAAAAGTGAAAGAAGAAGAAGAAGAGAAGAAGAAGTAGAGGTAGAAAAAGACAAAGAAGAAGAAGAAGAAGAAGAATTCAAAGAAGAAAAAGAAGAAGAAGAAGAAGACAAAGCAGAAGAAAAAGAAGAAGGCTGAGTTGAAGAAGAAGAAGAGAAAGAAGATGAAGTCAAAGAGGAAGAAGAAGAAGGAGAAGAAGATTAAGAAGAAGTAGAAGGTGATAAAGATGAAGAAGAACAAGAAGAGGTCATAGAAGAAGAAAAAGAAGAGAAAGAAGAAGAAGAAGAAGAAGAAGAAGATGATGATGATGATGAGGATCAAGACAAAGAAGAAGAAGAAGAATAAGAAGAAGAAGAAGAAGAAGAAGAAGTGGAAGAAGAAGAAGAAGTGTAAGAAGAAGAAGACGAAGTAGTAGAAGAAGGAGAAGAAGAAGGGGAAGAAGTAGAAGTAGTAGAAGAAGAAGAAGAAAAAAGAGGAAAGAAGAAGAAGTAAAAGATGTAGAAGAACAAGAAGGTAATGAATAAGAAGAAGAAGAAGATGATGATGATGACGACTAAAAAAAAGAATGGAAGACAAAGAAGAAGAAGAAGAAGAAGGAGAAGAAAAAGAAGAAGAAGGGGAAGTAAGAGAAGAAGAAGACAGAAAAAAAAAGATGAACAAGACGAAGAAGTAGAAGAAGATGAAGAAGTGCACGAAGTTAAAGAAGAAGGCAAAGAAGAAGAGAAAGAAGAAAAAGAAAATGAAGAAGAAGAGGTAGAAGAAGAAAATTAAGAACACGAAGTAGATGAAAAAGAAGAAGAAGAAGAAGATCAATATGATGAAGAAAAAGAAGGAGAAGAAGAAGAAGACAAAGAAGAAGAAGAAGAAGAAGGAGAAGAGAATGAAGAAGAGCAAGAAGACGGAGAAGGTGATGAAGGGGAAGAAGAAAAAGGAGAAATTGATGAAGAATAAGACAAAGATGAAGAAGATGAAGAAGACGAAGAAGAAGAAGAACAAGAAGAATCAATGAAGAAGAAAAAGAAGACGACAAAGAAGGAGAAGAACAAGAAGAAGAAGAAGAAGAAGAAGAAGAAGGCGACAAAGAAAGAGATAAAGACGATAGAGATGGAGAAAGAGGAGAAGAAGAAGAAGAAGTTGATGATGATGAAGAATAGGAGGAAGAAGAAGAAGAAGAAGAAGATGGCAAAGAAAAGGAAGAAGAAGATGAAGAAGAAGAAGAAGAAGAACATGAAGAGGAAGAAGAAGATGATGATGAAGAAGAAGAAGAAAAAAAAGAACATGGTGATGATGATGGAGAAGAACAAGAAGAAGGAGAAGGTGAAGAAGGGGAAGAAGAAAAAGGAGAAAATGATGAAGAAGAAGACAAAGAAGAAGAAAACAAAGTAGAGGAAGTAGAAGATGAACAAGAAAAAGAAGACGGATATGAAGGAGAAGATGAAGAAGAAGAATAAGAAGAAGGAAAAGAAGGCGACGAAGAAGGAGATAAAGTTGACACAGATGGAGTAAGAGAAGAAGAACAACAAGAAGAAAAAGAAGAGGAAGAATAAGAAGAAGAAGAAAAGAAGAGGAAGATGAAGAAAAATAGGAAGAACAAAAAGTAGAATAAGAAGAAGAAGAAGAAGAAGATGAAGAAGAAGAAGAAAAAGAAAAGGAAGAACAAGAAGAAGAAGAAGAAGAAGATAATGATGACGAAAGAGAAGAAGAATAAGAAGAAGAAGAAGAATAAGAAGAAGATGATGAAGAAGACAAAGAAGAAGAAGAAGAAGTAAAGGAAGAAGATGATGAAGAAGAAGATGAACACAAAGAAGAAGACGACGAAGAAGAGAAAAAACAAGAATATTAATAAGAAGAAGCAGAAAACGACGACGAAGAAGACGAAAAAGGAGGAGAAGAAGAACAAGAAGAATAAGTAGAAGGAGAAGAAGAAGAAGAAGAAGAAGAAGAAGACGAAGAAGAAGTGGAAGAAGAAGAAAAAAAAGAAGTAGTAGAAGAAGAAGAAAAAAAAAAGACAACATTGAAGAAGAAGAAGGAGAAGGCAAAGAAGAAGAAGTGAAAGATAGCATTGAAGAAGAAGAAGGAGAAGGAAAAGAAAAAGAAGAAGAAGAGGAAGAGGAAGAAGATGAAGAAGAGCAAGAAGAAGAAAAAGAAGAAGAACAAAATGAAGAAGAAGAAGAAGATGAAGAAGAAGAACATGATGAAGAAGAAGAATATGAAAGAGAAGAAGAAGAATAAATTGAAGACGAAGAAGAAGAAGAAGAAGAAAAAGAAGGAGATGAAGAAGAAGAAGAAGTAGAACGAGAGGAAGTAGAAAAAAGAAGATGGAGGAGGAGGAGAAGAACAAGAAGAAGAAGAAGAAGGCTAAGAAGAAGAAGAGGAAGAAGAAGTTGAAGAAGACAAAGTAGGAGAAGAAGACAGAAGAATAACAACAAGAAAAAGAAGAATAAGATGAAGAAGAATTACAAGAAGTAAAAGAAGAAGAACATAGAGAGGAAGGAGAAGAAGAAGAAGAAGGAGGAGGAGGAGATGAAGAAGAAGAAGAAGAACAATAAGAAGACGAAGAAAATGGAGAAGAAGAAGAAGAAATAGAAGAATAAGAAGAAGAAGAGGAAGAAGAAGAAGGAGAAGAAGAAAAAGAAGAAGAAGGAGAAGAAGAAGAAGAAGAAGAAGAAGAAGATGTAGAAGAAGAAGAAAAAGAAGAAAAAGAAGAAGAAGAAGAAGGAGAAAAAGATGAAGAGGAAGAAGAAGAAGAAGAAGAAGAATGAGAAGAAGAAGAAGAAGATGAAAAAGAAGAAGAAGAAGAAGACAAAGAAGAAAAAGAATAAGAAGAAGAAGAAGAGCAAGAAGAAGTAGAAGGGGTAGAGGAAGATGAAGAAGATAAAAAAGGGCTAGAGGAAGATGAAGAAAAAGTAGGCAAAGAAGAAGAAGAGGAGGAGGAAGAAGAAGAAGAAGAAGAAAAAGATGACAAAGAAGAAGAAAAATAATATGAAGAAGATGTTGAGGTAGAAGAAGAAGATGAAGAAGAAGAAGAAAAAGAAGGGAAAGAAGAAGTGGAAGACGAAGAAGATGAACAAAAAGAAGTAGAAGAAGAAGTTGACGAAGACGAAGAAGAAAGATGAAAAGAAGATAAAGAAGAAGTAAAACAAGAAGTTGAAGAAGAAGACAAAGAAGAAGAAGAAGAAGAAGAAGAAGACGATGAAGAAGAAGAAGAAGAAGAAGAGGAAGAAGAATAAGTAGAAGATGAAAACGAAGAAGATGAAGAAAGAGGAGGAGGAGAAGAAGAAGAAGAGGAAGAAGAAAAAGAAGAAGAAGAAGAAGTGTAAGAAGAAGAAGATCAAGAAGAAGACAAAGTAGAAGACAAAAAAGAGGAAGAAGAAGAAGTTGATGATAAAGAAGATGAAGAAAGAGAGGAAGTAGTACAAGTAGAAGAAGAAGGAGAAGAAGAAGAAGAAGAAGAAGAATAACATGA
>JAIUJO010001034.1:37500-42500 GCA_023846275.1 Vanilla planifolia | reverse complement strand
TTTTCTCCTACTTCTTTTTCTTCTTCTTCTTGTTTACCTTCTTCTTTCTCCTCCTCTTCTTCTTTTTATTCTTCTTCTTCTTATTCCTCTTCTTCTTCCTCTTCTTCTTCTTCTTCTCTTACTTTTTGTTCTTCTTCTTCTTCTTCTTCATTATCTTCTTCTTTTTCCTCTTCTTCTTTGTCTTCTTCTTCTTCTTCTTCTCTACCTTCTTCTTCTTCTTCTTTGTCTTCTTCTTCTTCTTATTCTTCTTCTTGTTCTTCTTCTTCTTATTCTGGTTCCCCTTCTTGTTTTTCTTCTTCAACTTCTTCTTATACTTCTTCTTCACCTTCTTCTTCTTCTTCTTCTTCTCCTTCTCCTTTTAATTAATCCTCTTCTTTATCTTCCTTTTCTTCTTCTTCTTCATTATCATCTTATTCTTCTTCTTTTTCTTCTCCATCTTACTGTTCTTCTTCTTTTGGTTATACTACTATTTCTCCTTCTTCTTCTTCTTCTTCTTCTACTACTACTCTTATTCTTTCTTTTTATTCTTTTCCTTCTTCTTCTTCTTCTTCTTCTTCTTCTTCTACTCTTATTCTTTCTTTTTATTCTTTTCCTTCTTCTTCTTCTTCTTCTACTTCAACTTCTACTTCTACTTCTTCTTGTTTTTCTTCTTTTTCTTCTTCTTCTTCTTAACCTTCTTCACCTTCTTCTACTACTTCTACATCTTTATCTTCTTTGTCTTGTTCCTCTTTTCTTCTTCTTCTTCTACTTCTTCTTCTTTCTCTTGTTCTTCTTCTTATTCTTCTTCTTCTCTTTCAACATCTTCTTCTTCTTCTTCTTCTTCTTCTCTTTCTTCCTCTCTTAGCCCTTCTTCTTCTCTTCTTGACCTTTTTTTCTTCTTCATTGTCTTCTTCTTCTTCTTCTTTTGCTTCTTCTTCTTCTTCTTCTTCTCTCCTTCTTGTTCTTGTCCTTCTTCTTCTTCATCTTCCTCTTCTTTGCCTTCTTCTTGTTCTTATCCTTCTTCTTCTTCTTCTTCTTTATCTTCTTGTTCTTCTTCTTCTTCCTCCTCTTCTTCTCCATCTTCCTCTTCTTCTTCTTCTTCTTCTTCTACGATTTCATCTTCTTCTTTTACTTCAACCTCTTCATTTCTTCTTCTTCTTCTTTGTCTTCTCCTTCTTCGTCTTCTTCTTCATCTTCTTCTCTACTTTGCCTTCTTCTTCTTCAGTCTCCTTCTTCTTCTTCACCTTCTTCTTCTTCCTCTTCTCCTTCTTTTTATTCTTCTTCTTCTCCTTCTTCTTCACCTTCATCTTCTTCTTCTTATTCTTGTTCTTCTTATTATTCTTCTTATTCTTCTTTGTCTTTTTCAATGTCAACTTTTTTCTTCTTCATCATCATCTTCTACTTCTATTTCAACTTCTTCTTTTCTTTCTTCTTCCTCTTCTTCTTTTCTTTCTTCTTCATCTTCTTTTTTTTCTTGCTCTTCTTCTTCCTTTTCTTTTTCATCTTCTTCTTCTTCTACTTGATCTTCTTCTTCTCCTTCTTCTTCTTCTTCTTCTTCCTTTCCTTCTTCTTCTTCTTTATCGTCTTCAACTTCTTTTTCTTCTAAAACATCTTCTTTGTTTTCTTCTTCCTCTTTTTCTTCTTTTTCTTCTTCTTCTTCTTCTTCTTCCTCAATAACTTCTTCTCTGTCTTCTTCTTCTTCTTCGTCTTCATCTTCTTCTTCTTCTTCGTCTTCATCTTCTTCTTCTTCTTCTTGTTCTTCTTCTTCTCTTCATTTTTCTTCTTCTTTTACTTCTACTTCTTCATCATGATCATCATCATCTTCATCATCGTCATCATCATCTTCATCATTATCATTATCATCATCATCATTATCATCTTCTTCTTCATCATCTTCTTCTCCTTCTTCTTCGTTTTCTTCTTCTTTTTCTTCTTCTTCTTCTTCTTCTTCTTCTTCTTCTTCTTCTTCTTCTTCTTCTTCTTTTGCTTCTTCTTCCTCATCTTCTTCTTTTGTCTCTCCTTCTTCTTTTTCTTCTTCATCTTCTTCTTCTTCTTCTCTTTCTTCTTCTTCTTCTACTACTACTACTACTTTATATTTATCTTCTTCTTCTTCTTCTTCTTATTCTTCTTCTTATTCTTCTTTTCATTCATATTCTTCTTGTTCTTCTTGTTCTTCTTTGTCTTCTTTTTTCTCAACTTCAAGTTCTTCTTCTTCTCTTTCATCATCTTCTTCTTCTCATTCATCTTCTTCTTCTTTTATTTATTCTTCCTCTTCTTGTTCTTCTCCATCTTTTTTTTCTTCTTCATCGTCATCTTCTTCATCATCTTCATCATCTTCACCATCATCATCATCATCATCATCTTCTTCTTCTTCTTCTTCTTCTGCTTCTTCTTCTTCTCCTTCTCGTTCTCCCTCTTATCCTTCTTCTTCTTCTCCTTCTTCTTCTTCTCCTTCTTCTTCTTCTTCTTCATCATCATCTTCTTCTTCATCATCTTCTTCATCATCATCATCATCATCTTCATCTTCTTCTTCTTCTTCTTCTACTACTGCTACTACTACTACTTTTTCTTCTTCATCTTCTTCTTCTTGTACTATTACTACTACTTCATTATCTTTATCTTCTTCTTCTTCTTATTCTTCTTATTCTTCTTCTTCTTCTTCGTCTTCTTTTCCTTCTTCTTCATCTTCTTCTTCTTCTCTTTCATCTTCTTCTTCTTCTTCTTTCTTCCTCTTCTTCTTCTTCGTCACCATAGTCTTCTTCTTCTTCTTCTTCTTCTTCTTCTCCTTCTCATTCTTCCTCTTATCCTTCTTCTTCTTCTCCTACTTCTTCTTCTTCTTCTAATTCTTCGTCTTCTTTTTCTTCGTCTTCTTCTTTGACTTCTTTTTCTTTGTCTTCTTCTTCTTCTTCTTCTTCTTCCTCTTCTTTATCTTCTTCTTCTTCTTCCTCTTCATTTTTCGTCTTCCTGTTCTTCTTCTTCTTCGACTTCTTATTCTTTGTCGACTTCTTCTTCTGCTTCTACTTTTTCTTCTTTTTCTTGACCTTCTTCTTCTTCTTCTTCTTCTTCCTTTTCCACTTCTTCTTTGTCTTCCCCTTCTTCCTCAACTTTTACTTTTTCTTCTTCTTCTTCTTCCTCCTCTTGTTCTTATTCCTCTTAGTCATCTTCTTCTTCTTCAACTTCTTTCTCTTCTTCTTCTTCTTCTTCTTTTTCTTCTTCTTCTTTTTGTTCACCTACTTCTTCATCTTCTTCTTCTTCTTCATGATTTTGTACTTCTTCTTCATCTTCTTCCTCTTCTTTTTTAGTTTCTTTTTCTTCTTCTTCTTCTTCTACTACTACTTCTTTTTCTTCCTCTTCCTCTTCTTCTACTTCTTCTATATCTTCTTGTCTTCTTCTTCTTCTACTTCTTCTTCTTCTTCTTTTTTATAATCATTATCTTCATCTTCTTCTTCTTCCTCCTCCTCCTCTTATCACTCTCCTTCTACTCATTCTTCTTCTTCTTCTTCCTCTTCTTCTTCTTCTTCTTCTTCTTCTTTTTCTTCTTCTTCTTCTTATTCTTATTCTTCTTCTTCTTCTTCTTCTTCTTCTTCTTCTTCTCCTCCTTCTCCTTCTTCTTCTCCTTCTGCTTCTCCTTCTTCTCCTTCTTCTTTTTCTTCTCCTTCTTCTCCTTCTTCTTCTTCTTCTTCTCCTTCTTCTTCTTCGTCTTCTTCTTCTTCTTCTTCTTCATCATCATCTTCTTCTTCTTCTTCTTCTTTTTCTTCTTCTTTTTCGTCTTCGTCATCTTCTTTTTCTTCGTCTTCTCTTTCTTCTTCTTCTTCTACTACGACTACTTCTTTATTTTTACCTTATTCTTCTTCTTCTTCTTCTTCTTCTTTTTCTTCTTGTTCTTCTTGTTCTTATTCGTCTTCTTTTTCCTCTTCTTCATCTTCTTCTTCTTCTCTTTAATATTCTTCTTCTTCTTCTTCTTCTTCTTCTTCTTCTTCACCTTCTGCTTCTTCTTCTTCTTCTTCTCCTACCCCTTTTTCTCCTTCTTCTTCTACATCTTCTCCTTCTTCCTTTACTTCTCCTTTTTCTTCTCCTTCTTCTTCTTTTTCTTCTTCTTCTTTTTCTTCTTCTTCTTCTTTTTCTTCTTCTTCTTCTTCTTCTTCTTCTTCTTCTTTTTCATCATCTTCTTCTACAACTACTTCTTCTCTTTCTTCTTCTTCTTCTTCTACTACTTTGTCATCATCATCTTCTTCAACTTTAACTTTTTTATTCTTCATCATCATCTTCTACTTCTATTTCAACATCTTTTTTCTTTCTTCTTTTCTTTCATCTTCATCTTCTTTCTTTTCTTCCTCTTCTTCTTCTTCTTCGTCTTCATCTTCTTCTTCTTCTACTTGATCTTCTTCTCCTTCTTCTTCCTCTTCTTCTTCTTTCTTTTCTTCTTCTAGTTCTTTATCATCTTCATCTTCTTTTTCTTCTCCAACTTCTTCTTCTTTTTCTTCTTCCTTCTTTTCTTCTTTTTCTTCTTCTTCTTCAATAACTTCTTCATCTTCTTCTTCTTCTTTGTCTTCATCTTCTTCTTCTTCTCATCATTTTTCTTCTTCTTCTCCTTCCTCTTCATCATTATCATCATCATCTTCTTCATCATCATCATCATCATCTTCATCATCATCATCATCATCAACATCATTATCACCATCTTCTTCTTCTAGTTCTTCTTCTTCATCATCATCATCTTCTTCTTCTTCTTCGTCTTCTTCTTCTTCTTCTTCTTCTTCTTATTTTGCTGCTTCCTCTCATCTTCTTTTTTTTCTTCTATGTCTTCTGTCCCTTCTTCTTCTTTTTCTTCTTCATTATCTTCTTCTTCTCCTCTTCTTCTTCTACTACTACTACTACTACTACTACTACTTTATCTTTATCTTCTTCTTCTTCTTCTTATTCTTCTTTTTCTTCTTGTTCTTCTTTTTCTTCTTGTTCTTCTTTGTCTTCTTTTTCCTTTACTTCATTTTCTTCTTCTTCTCTTTCATCTTCTTCTTCTT
>JAIUJO010001034.1:25000-30000 GCA_023846275.1 Vanilla planifolia | reverse complement strand
CTGCTTCGTCTTCTACTTCTTTGTCTTCTTCTTCTTGTTCTTCATCTTCAACTTCTTCTTCTTCTTCTTCCACTTCATTTTCTTCCACTTCTTCATCCTCTTCTTCTTTGCCTTCTTTTCTTATTCTTCTAGTTCTACTTTTTCCTATTCTTCTTCTTGTTTTACTCCTTGTTCTTCTTCTTGTTCTTCTTCATCTTCTTGTTCTATATGTTCTTCATCTTCTTCTTCATCATCTTCTATTTTACTTATTTTCATCTACTTTTACTTCTTCTTCTACCTCCTCCTCATCTTCTTCTTTTTCAAATACACCTTCTTCTACTTTTTCTTCTTCTTCTAGTTCTTCTTAATCATCTTCTTCTTTTCCTACTTTTTCTTCTTCTTCTTCTTCTTCTTCCTCTCCTTGTTCTTCCTCCTTTACTTCTTTGTCTTCTTCTTTTTCTTCTTCTTCTTCTTCTTTTTCTTCTTCTTCTTCATCTTCATCTTCTTCTTCTTTATTTTCTTCTTCTTCTTCTTCTTTTCTTCTTCTTCCTCATTTTCTTCTTGTTCTTCTTCTTCTTTGTCTTTGTCATGCTCTTCCTCTTCTTCTTCTTCTCTTATTTTTCTTCTTCTTCTTCATTTTCTTCTTCTTCTTCTTCTTCTTCTTTTCTTCTTCTTCTTCTTCTTCTTCTACTACTACTTCTTCTTTCTTTTATTCTTTTTCAACTTCTTCTTCTTTATCTTCTTCTTGTTCTTCTTCTTTTACTTCTTCTACTTCTTCCTCTTCTTTTTCTTGTTCTTCTTCTTCTTCTTATTCTTCTGCTTCTTCTTTTCCTTCTTCTCCTTCTTCTTCATCTTCTTGCACTTCTAGGCCTTCTTCTTCCTCTTCTTTTTCTTCTTCTTCTTATTTTTATTCAATTTCTTCTTAGTCTTCTTCTTCATCTTCTTCTTTTCATCATCATCATCATCTTCTTCTTCTTCTTCTTCTTCTTCTTCTCCTCATTGTACTCCATCTTTTTCTTCTTTTTCTTCTTCTTTTTTGTCTTCTTCCTCTTCTTCATCCTCTTGTTCTTCTTCTCATTATTCTTCTTCTTATTCATCTCCTTATTCTTCTTCATGTTCATCTTCTTATTCTTTTCAACATTCTTATTCATCATCTTCCTCTTCTTCTTCGTCATCTTCTTCATCTTCATCATCATAATCTTCTTCTTCTTCTTCTTCTTCTTCTTCTTCTTCTTCTCCTTCTTCTTCTTTTTCTTGTTGTTGTTACTGTTGTTCTTCTTCTTCTTCTTTATCTATTTCTTGTTCATCATCATCTTCTTCTTTTTCATCTTCTTATTGTACTTTTTCTTCTTGTTCTTCCCCTTCTTCTCTTTCTTTTTCTACTTCTTTTTCTTCTTCTGCTTGTTCTTCTTCTTCTCCTTCTTTTTCTTCTTCCACATGTTCTCCTTCTTTTTCTTCTTCCACTAGTCCTTCATCTTTCACTTCTTCTTCTACTACTTCTTCTTTTTCTTCTTCATCTCCTTGTTATTCTACTTCTTCTTCTACAACAACTACTTCTCCTTGGCCTTCTTTTTCTTGTTCATCTTCTTCTTCCTCCTCCTCATCTTCACCTTCTTCTTAGGAGACTTCTTATTCTTCTTCTTCATCTTCTTCTTCTTTTTCTTCATCATCTTCTTCTTATTCTTCTTCTTCCTCTTTTCTTCTTCTTCTTACTCTTCTTGTTCATATTATTCTTCTTTTTTTCTTCTACTACTTTTTCTTCTACTTCTTCTTCTTCTTATACATTCTCTTTTTCTTCTTCTTCTTTTTCTTATTCTTCTTCTTCTTCTTCTTATTCTTCTTCTTTAGCTTCTTCCTTTTCTTCTTCTACTACTTTATCTTCTTCTTCTTATTCCTCTTTTTCTTCTTCTTCTTCTACTTCTTCTTCACCTTCTTCTTCTTCTTCTTATTCTTCTCTTTCTACTTCTTCTTCTTCTTTTCTTCTAATCTCTCTTCTTCTTCATCTTCTTCTTCTTTTTGTTCTTCACCTTTTTCTTCTTCTTCATTGTCTTCTTCTTCTTCTTCTTTTGCTTCTTATTCTTCTTGTTCTTCCTCTCTCCTTCTTGTTCTTGTTCTTCTTCTTCTTCTTTCTCTTCTTCATCTTCTTCTCTTTTAATCTTCTTCTTCTTCTTCTTCTTCTTCTTCTTCTTCTTCTTATTCTTCTCCTTCTTCTTCTACTTCTCTTTGTTCTCCTTGTTCTTCTTATTCTTCAACTTCTTCTCCTTCTTCGTATTCTTCTTCTTCGTCTTTGTATTTTTCATCTTTGTCTTCATCATCTGCTTCTTCATCTTCTTCTTCTTCTTCTTCTTCTTCTTTTTCTTCTTCTTCTTCCTCTTCTTCTTCTTTTACTTCTTCTTCTTCTTGCTCTTCTTCATCTTCTCTTTATTCTTCTTCTTCTATGCCTTCTTCATATTCTTCTTCCCTTCTTCCTCTTCTTCTTCTTCTTCTTCTTTGTCTTCTTCTTCTTCATCATCATCTCTTTTTATCATCGTCTCCTTTTTCTTCTTTTTCTTCTCCTTCTTCTTCTTCTTCTTCTTCTTGTTCTTCTTCATCCACATTCTCTTCTTCTTCTTCTTCTACTACTACTACTACTACTTTTTTTCCTTCTTCTTTCATCTTTTTCTTCATCTACTTATGCTTCTTCTTGTTCTTATTTTTCTTTATCTTCTTCTACTTCTTCTTCTTCATCATCATCATCATCATCTTCTTCTTCTTCTTCTTATAATTCTTCTCCTTCTTCTTCATCTTCTCCCTCTACTTGTTCTACTACTAGGCCTTCTTCTCCTACTTCTTCGTCTTCTATGTTTTCTTCTTTTTCTTCTTTTTCTTCTTTTTTTTTTCTTTTTCTTCTTCTTCGTTGGCTTCTTCTTGTACTTACTTTTCATTTTCTTCTTCTTCCTTTTCTTCTTTTTCTTCTTCAAAGCTTCTTCTTCTCCTTCTTCTTCTTCTTCTTCTTCTTCTTCATCATATTCTTCTTCTTCTTCTTCTTCTTCTTCTTCTTCTTCATCTTCTTCTTCTTCTTCTTCTTCTTCTTTTTCTTCTTCGTCATCATCTTCTTCTCCTTGTCCTTTGTCTTCTTATTCTTCTTCTTTTTCTTCTTCCCTTCACATTCTTCTTCTTCTTCTTCTTCTCCTTCTCCTTCTTCTTATTCTTCTTCTTCCCCTTCTTCTTCTTCTTGTTCTTCTTCTACTACTACTTCTTCTTTGACTTCTTCTTCTTCATCTTCTTCTCCTTCTTCTTCTTCTTCTTATTCTTATTCTTCCTCTTCTTTAACTTCTTATTCTTCTCCTTTCTCTTCATTTTCTTCTTCTTCTTCATCTTCATCTTTTTCTTCTTTGTCTTCATCTTCTTCTACTTCTTCTTCATCAATGTCTTCTTCTTTTTCTTCCTCTTCTTTGTCTTCTTCTTCTTCCTCTACTTCTATTTTTTTTCTTCTTCTTCTTGTTCTCCTGCTTTTCCTTATTCATCTTCATCATCCTCTTGCATTTCCTCTTCTTCTTCTTTTTCTTCTTCTTCAACTTCTACCTCTTCTTCTTCTTCTTCTTCTACTTTTTTTCTTGTTCTTCTTTGTGTTCTTCTTCTTCTTTTTCTTCTTCTATTCCTTCTACTTCCTCTTCAACTTCTTTTTTGTTTTCTTCCTCTTCTTCAACTTCCTCTTCTGCTTCCACTAGGTCTTCTTCTTCTTCTTCTTATTCTTATTCTTCCTGTTCATTTTTTTCTTCTTCTTCTTCTTTATAATCATTATCTTCTTCTTCTACTTCTTCTTCTTCTTCTTCTTTGTCTTCTTCTTCTTTTAGTTCTTCTTCCTCTACTTCTTCTACTTCTTCTTCTTATTCTTATTCTTATTCTTATTCTTCTTCTTCTTCGTCTTCTTCATCTTCTTCTTCTTCTTCATTTTCTTCTTCTACTGCTTCATCTTTTTTTCCTTCTCCTAGTTCGACTTCTTGTTCATCCTCCTCTTCTTTGCCTTTTTCTTCTTCTTCTTTGTCTTCTTCTTCTTCTCCTTCTTCCTCAGCTACTTCATCATCATCATCATCATCATCATCATGACCATCTTCATCATCATCTTATTCTTCTTCTTCTTCGTGTTCGTCTTCCTCTTCTTATTCATCTTCCTGTTCTTCTTCTTTGTCTTCTTCTTCTTTTCTTCATCTCCAATTCCTTCTCCTTCTCTCTGTTCTTCTTCTTCTCCTTCTCGTTCTCCTTCTACTTCATCTTCCTCTCTTTCTTCTTCTTCTTATTCTTCTGCTTCATTTAATCTTCTTCTTCTTGTTATTCTACTACATCTACTCCTCCACTTCTTCTTCTATTTCTTCTTCTTACGCTGCTTCTTCTAGGTCTTCTTGTTCTTTATCTTCCTCTACTTATGCTTCTTCTACATCTTTGTCTTCTTCTTCTTATTTTTTGTCTTCTTCTTCATCTTGTTCTTCTTGTTCAACTTCTTCTTCTTCTTGTCGTTATTCTTCTTTTAATTCTTCTTCTTCTTCTTCTTCTTCTTCTTCTTCTTCTTCTTTTTCTTCTTCTTCTTCTTCTTCTCCCCTTCTTCTCCTTCTTCTCCTTGTTCTCCTTCTCCTCCAACTTAATCTTCTTCAGCTTCTTGTTCTTCTTTTTTGTCTTCTTCATCTTTTTCTTCTTGTTCATCTTTTTCTTAGACTTCTTATTTTTCTTCTTCCCCATTCTCTTCTTCTTCTTCTTCCTCTTTGCCTTCTTCATCCTCGTCTTCTTCTTCATCTGCTTCTTCTTCTTCTTCTTCTTCTACTTTTTCTTCTTCTTCTTCTTCTTCGACTTCTACTTCTTTGTCTTCTTCTTCTTCTTCTTCCCCTTCTACTTTGTCTTGTTCATCTTCTCCTTCTTCTTCTTCTTCTTTGTTATCTTCTACAAGCTCTCCTTCTTCATCATCATCTTCTTCTTCTCCACCTTCATCATCTTCTTCATCTCCTTCCCTAATTATTTTTCTTCTTCTTCATCATCATCTTCTTCTT
>JAIUJO010001034.1:12500-20000 GCA_023846275.1 Vanilla planifolia | reverse complement strand
TAAATATCCTTTTTTTTCTTCATCTTCTTCTTTTTCTTCTTCTTCTTCGTCTTCTTCTACTTCTACTTCTTCTTCTTCGTCTTCTACTTCACCTTCATCTTCTTCTTCTTCACCTTCTCCTTCATCTTTGTGTTCTTCTTCTTCTTTTCTTCTTCTTCTTCTCCTTCTTCTTCTTCTTCTTCTTCTTCTTCTTGGTCTTTTTCTCTCCATTTATTTCTTTTTCTTTTCTTAATCATCATCATCTTCTTCTTCTTCACGACCTTCTTCTTCGTCTTTTTCTTCATCACCTTCTTCTTCTTCTCCTTCATCTTCTTCTCCTTTTTCTTCTTCTTCTTCTTCCTCTTCTAGTTCCTATTCTTCTTCCTCTTCTTCTTCTTCTTCTTCTTTTTCATTTTCTACATCTTTTTTGTCTTCTTCTTCTTCTTCCTCTTTTTCTTCATCATTTTCTTCTTCTCCCTCTTCGTCTTCTTCTTATTCTTCTTTTTCCTCCTCTTATACTTCCTCATCTTCTTCTTCCTCTCCTTCTTCTACCTCTTCTTCATCTCCTTTTTCTTCGTCTTCTTGTACTTATTCTTCTTGTTCTTCTATCTCTTATTCTTATTCTTCTAGACTTTCTTCTTCTTCTTCTTCTTCTTTTTCTTCTTCCTCTTCCTATTCTTCTTCTTCTTTGTGTTCTTCATCTTCCTTTTCTTCTTTTTCTACTTTTTTCTTCTTCTTCTTAATCTTCTTTCTTTTTTTTCTTCTTCTTCTTCCTCCTCTTCCTATAGGCCTTCTTCTTCTTCATCTTCTTGTACTTCTTCTTCTTCTTCTTCTTCTTCTTCGTCTTCTTTTTCTTCTTCTTCTTCTCATTCAACTTCTTCCTCATAATCATCATCATCTTCTCGTTCTTCTTCTTTTTCTTCATCTTCTACTTCTTGTTCTTCCTCTTCTTCTTCGTCTTCTTCTTCTTGTTATTATTATTCTTCTTCTTCTAATACTTCTTCAGCGTCTTCTTCTTCTTGGTCTACATCTATTTCTTATCCTCGTTCTTCCTTTCGCTCTTCTTCTTTTACTTCTTCGTCTTCTTCTTCTTCTTCTTCTTTTCTTCCTCTTTTATTCTTCATTTCTATTTCTTCTACATCTTTTTCTTGTTCTTCTTGTAATTTTTCTTCTTCTCACTCTTCTTATCAATCTTCTTTTTCTACTTCTTCTTCATTCACCTCTTCTTTGTGTTCTTCTTCTTCTTCATCTTTTTCTTCCTCTTCTCCTTCTTCTTCATCTTCTACTTTTGCTCCTCTCCATCTTCTAGGTGTTCTTCAATTTCTTAATCTTCTTCTTCTTCTTCTTTTTCTTCTTTGTCTTCTTATTCTTCATCTTCATCATCTTCTTCTTCTTTTTCGTCATCATCTTCTTCTTGTTCTTCTTCTTTGTCTTCTTCTTCTTCATCTTCGTCATCTTCTTCTTTTTTTTCGTCATCATCACCTTCATCTTCTTCTTCTTTTTCTCCTTCTACATCTTCTTCTTCTTCTTCTTCTCCTTCTTCTTCTTCTTCTTCTTCTTCTTCTTCTTCTTCTTCTTCTTCTTCCTCTTCTTCTTCTTCTTCTTCATCTTTCTCCTCCTCTTCCTCTTCTTCTTCCTCCTCTTCTTCTTCTTCTCCCTCGTCTTCTTCTTCTTCTTCCTCTTCTTCTTCCTCTTCTTCTTCTTCATCTTCCTCTTCTTCTTCTTCCTCTTCTTCTTCTTCTTCTTCCTCTTCTTCTTCTTCTTCTTCCTCTTCTTCCTTTTCTTCTTCCTCTTCTTCCTCTTCCTCTTCTTCCTCTTCCTCTTCTTCTTCCTCTTCTTCTTCCTCTTCTTCCTTTTCTTCCTCTTCTTCTTCTTCTTCATCTTCTTCTTCTTCTTCTTCTTCTTCTTCTTCTTCTTCTTCTTCTTCTTCGTCTTCTTCTTCTTTTTCTTCTTCTTCTTCTTCTCCTCCTCCTCCTCCTTCTTCTCCTTCTTCTTCTCCTTCTTCTTCTTCTTCTTCTTCTTCTTCTTCTTCTTCTTCTTCTTCTTCTTCTCCTTCATCTTTTCCTCCTTCTTCTCCTTCTTCTTCTTTTCCTTCTTCTTCTTCTTCTTCTTCTTCTCCTTCTTCTTCTTCTTCTTCTTCTTCTTCTCCCTCTTTTTCTTCTTCTTCTTCTTCTTCTTCTTCTTCTTCTCCACCTTCTTCTCCTTCTTCTCCTTCTTTTCTTCCTTTTCCATCTTCTTATTCTTTTACTTCTTCTTCTTCTTCTTCCTCTACTACTTCTTCTTCTTCTTCTTCTTGTTTTTCCTCTTCATTGTTTTTTCTTCCCCTTCTTCTTGTTTGCCTTCTTCTTCTTCTTCTTCTTCTTCTTCTTTCTTCTTCTTCTACTTCTACATCTTCTTCTTCTTCTTCATCTTCATCATTTTTGTCTTCTTTTTCTTCTACTTGTTCTTCTTCTTCTTCTTCTTCTTCATCTACATCTTCTTCTTCCTCTTCTTCTTCTTCATCTTTTTCTTCAACTTCTTCTTCTTCTTCTTCTTCTTCTTCTTCTTCTTTGCCTTCCGCAACTTATTTGCCTTCTTCCTATTGTTCATCCTCCTCTTCCCCTTCTTATTCTTCTTATTCTTCTCGTTCTTCTTCTTCTTTGTCTTCTTCTTCATGTTCTTCTTCCTCTTCTTCTTTTTCATCTTTCTCTGCATCATCATCATCATCATCATCATTATCTTCTTCTTCTTCTTCTTCTCCTTCTCCTCTTCTTCCTTCTCCTCTGTCTTCTTCTCATCCTTCTTCTTCTTCATCTTCTTCTTCATTTCTTCTTCATCATCTTCTTTTTCTTTTTCTCATTCTACTTCTTCCATTTCTTTTTCTTCTTCTTTGGCTTCTTCTTAATCTTCTTAATCTTCTTCTTTTGATGGTTCTTCTTCTTCTTCTTCTCCATCTTGTTCTTCTTCTACTTCTTCTTCTTATTCTTCGACTTCTCCTGTTACTTCATCTTCTTCTTCTTCTTCTTCTTCTTCTTCTGCTCATTTCTTTGCCTTCTTCTTGTTATTCTTCATCATCTTCTTCGTCATCTTCCTCTTGTTCTTCTTATTCTTCTTCTTATTCTTCTTCTTGTTCTTCTTCTTGTTCTTCATCTGCTTTTTCTTCTTCTTCTGCATGTTCTTCTGTATCTTCTTCTACTACTTCTTCTTCATCTTCTTCTTCTCTTCTTCTTCTTCTTTTCCTTCTTCTTCTTCTACTTCTTCTTCTACTCCTTTTTCTTCTTATTCTTCATCCTCATCTTCATCTTCATCTTCTTCTTCTTCTATTTTTTTTCTCCTCTTACATTTTCCTCTTCCCATTGTTGTTCTTCTTCCTCTTCTTCTTCATCTTCTTCTTCTTTGTCTCCTTTTACTTCTTCCTCTTATTCATCTTCTTATTCTTCCTCTTCAACTTTTTCTTCTTCTTCTTCTTTTTCTCCTTCTTGTTCTTCTTTTCATTTTTATTCTTTTTCTTCATCATCATCTTCTTCTTCTTCTTCATCTTCGTCTTCTTCTTCATCATCAGCTTCTTCCTATTCTTCATCCTCTCATCTTCTGACTCTTCTTCTTCTTTTTATCCTTCTTATTCTACTTTATCTTCATCTTCTTATACTTCTTCTTCTTTTTCTTCATCTTCTTCTCCATCTTCTTCTTCTTTTTCTTATTCGTCTTTTTTTCTTTTTCGTCACATCATCATCACAATCTTCTTCTTCTACTTCTTCCTTTTCAGTAACTTCTTCTTCTTCTCCTTCTTCTTCTTCTTCTTCTTCTTCTCTATCTTCTTCTTCTTCTTCATCATCATCTTCTTCTTCTTCTTCTTTGCCTCCTTCTTCTTCTTTGTCTTCTTCCTCTTCTTCATTCTCTTGTTCTTCTTCTTATTCTTCTTCATCTTCTTCTTCGTCTTCTTCTTCTTCTTCTTCTTCTTCTTCTTCTTGGTCTTCTTCTTCTTTATCTTCTTCAACTTCTTCTCCTTCCTCTTCTCCTTCTACTTCTTCTTCTTCATCTTCTTCTTGTTTCTTCTCCTTCTTCTTTTTCATCGTCTTCTTCTTTCCTTCTTCTTTGTATTGCTCTACTTTTTCTTCTTCTTCTTCTTCTTCTTCAACTTCCCTTCCTTCTTCTTCTTCTTCTTCTCCTTCTTGTTCTTTTTCTTGTTCCAATTCTTCAGGCTCTTTTTCTTCTTTTTCTTCTTCTTCCTCTTCTTCTTCTTCCTCTTCTTCTTCTTCTTGTTCTTCTTCATTTTCTCATTCTTCTTCTTCTTCTTCTTCTTCTTCTTCCTCCTCTTATTCTTCTTCTACTTCTTCTTCTTCAGGTTCTTTGTCTCCTTCGTCTTGTTCATTTTCTTCTACCTCTACCACTTGTTCTTCATCTTCTTCTTCATCTCCTTTCGCTTCTTTTCCGTCTTCTTCTTCTTTGTCTTCTTCCTCTTCTTCTTCTAATTTTTCTTCTCCTTCGTAATCTTCTTCTTCTTCTTCTTCTTCTGCTACTTCCTTCTATGTATCTTCTACTTCTTCCTCTTCTTCTTCTTCCACTTCTTCATATCCTTCTTTACCTTCTTCTTCTTAATCTTCTTGTTCCTCCTCTTCTTACTCTTCTTCTTCTACTCTTTTTTCTTCTTCTTCTTCTCCTTTTTCTTGCACCACTTCTTCTTCTTCTTCTTCAACTTCTTTGTCATCGTATTCTTCTTCTTCTTCTTCTTCATCTTCTACTTCTTTTTCTTATTTTTCTTCTTCTTCCTCTTCTTCTTCCTCTTCTTCTTCTTCTTCTTCTTCTTCGTCTTCATCTTATTCATTTTCATCATCATCTTCTTCTTCTTCTTCTTCTTATTCTTCTTACTCTTCTTTTCCTTCTTTTTCTTCATCTTTTGCTTTGTCTTCTTCTTCATCATCCTCTTCTCCTTTGTCTTCTTCTTCTACTTCTCCTTCTTCTTCTTCATCTTCTTCTTCTTCTTCATCTTCTTCTTCTCCTTCTCTTTCTCCTTCTTCTTCTTCTTCATCTTCTTCTACTTATTCTTCTTCTTCTTCTTCTTTTTCTTCTACTTCATCTTCTACTTCGTTTTTTGTCCTTCTTTCTTTTATTGTTTTTCTTCTTTATCTTCTTTGCATTCTTCTTCTTCTTCTCAATAATAATCTTCCTATTCTCCTTCTTTTTCCTCTTCTTCTTCATCTTCTACTTCTTCTTCTCAATCTTACCCTACGTTTTCTTCTTGTTCTTGTCTTCTTCTTCTTCTTTTTCTTCTTTGTAATCTTCTTCTTCTCCTTGGCCTTCTTCTTCTTCTTTATCTTCTACCTTTTCTTCATCTTATCTTTCTTCTTCTTATTCTTCTTTTTCTTCTTATATTCTTACTCTTCTACCTCTTTGTCTACTTCTCCATCTTCTTCTTGGTCCTCTTTTACTTCTCTGTCATCTTCTTGTTCTTCTTCATCATCGTCTTTTTCTCCTTCTTCTTTGCCTTTTTTTCTTCTTCTTCTTCTTCCTCTTCTTTTTCTTGTTCTTCTTCCTCTTCTCTTCTTCCTCTTCTTCTTCTTCTTCTTCATCTTCTTCTTCTTAGCCTTCTTCTTGCTCTTGTTGGCCTTCTTCTTCTCCTTCGTCTACTCCTTCTGCACATTCTTCTACTTCTTCTCCTTCTTCTTCTACCTTTACTTCTTCCTCTTCTTCTTCTTCTATTTCTTCTTTTTCTTCTTCTTCTTCTGCTACCTCTCCTTCTTCCACTTCTTCTTCTTCCAATTCCTCCTCTTCTTCTTCTTATCCATCTTCCTCTTGTTCTATTTTTTCACCTTCTTCTTCTTCTTCTTCTTCTTCATCTTCTTCTTCTTCTTCTTCTTCTCCCTCTTCTTCATCTACTTCTTCCTTATCTTCATCTTCATCTTCTTCTTCTTCTCTGTCTTCTTCTACTTCATCTTCTTCTTCCACTGCTTCTTCTTTGTCGTTTTCTGCTTCTCTTTCTACTGATTCCACTTCTTTTTCTTCTACTTTTGAATGTTCTTCTTCATCTCCTTCTACCTCTTCTTCTTCTTCTTTTTCTTCTTCGTTTTTGTCTTCTTCATCTTAATCTTCTTCATCTTCGACTTCTTCCTCTTCTTCTTCTATTTCTTCTTCTTCTTCTTCCTCTTCTTCTACTTCTTCTTCTTCTTCTTCTTCTTCATCTTCTTCTCGTCATTTTTTGGTTCTTCTTCTTCTTCTTCTTTTTCTTCTTTTTCTTCTTCTTTTCTTATTCTTCTTCTTTTTCTTCTATTTCTTTTTCGACTTCATCTTCTTCTTCTTTTTCATCTTCTTCTTCATCAACTTCCACTTCTTCTTCTTCTTCTTCTTCTTCTCCATCTTCCTCTTCTTTTTCTTTTTATTCTTCTTCCCTTCTACTTCTTCTTTGCAATCTTCTTCTTCTCCTTTGCCATCTTCTTTTTCTTTGTCTTCCTCAACTTCATATTATCCTTTTGCTTCTTATTCTTTTCCTTATTATTACTCTTCTTACTCTTCTTCATCTTCGTCTTCTACTCCATCTTCTTCGTCTTCTACTTCTTCCTCTTCTTTTTCTTCTTGTTGTTGATCTTCTTCTTCTTCTTCTTCGTCATTTCTTCTTCTTCATCTTCATCTTGTTCTTCTCTATCTTGTTCTTGCTCTTGTTGTTGTTCTTCTTCTTCTCCTTTGTCTATTCCTTCGTAGTCTTCTTCTACTTCTTTCTCTTCTTCTTCTTTCTCTTCTTCTTATTCTTCAATTTCTTCTTCTACTTCTTCTTCTTCCTTTTCTTCTTCCACTTCTACTTCTTCTTCCTACTCTTCTTCTTCTTCTTCTTCTTCCTTTTCCTCTTCTTCTTCTTCCTTTTCTTTTGTATCATTTCCTTCTTCTTCTTCTTCTTCTTCTTCTCTTCATCTTAAAACTCTTTCACTTCTTCAACTTCTTCTTCGATGCTTATTCCTAAGATATTGTCATTGCTTCTTCTTCTTCTTTTTCTCCTTCTTCATGTTCTTCTTCTTCTTCTTCATCATCATCTTCTTCTCAAACTTTTTCATCTTCTACTTCTTCTTCTTGTTCCTCTTCTTTGACTTCTTCTTCTTCTTCTTCATCTTCTACGTGGTTTTCTTCTTCTTCTTTTTTGTCTTCGAGTTCTTCTTCTTCTTCTTTTTGTTATTCTTCCTTTTCTTCTACATCTTTTTCTTCTTCTTCTTCTTCTTCTTCTTCTTTTCATCTTAAAACTCTTCCACTTCTTCAACTTCTTCTTTGACGCTTATTCCTAAGATATAGTCCTTGCTTCTTCTTCTTCTTCTTCTTCTTCGTCAACTTCTTCTTCTTCTTCATCTTCTTGTTCTGCTTTTTCTTCTTCTTCTTGTTCATCTTGTTCTTCTTTTTCTTTTTCTCCTTCTTCTTTGTCTTCTTCTTCTTCATCATCTTCGTATTTTTCTTCTTCTTCTTTTTTGTCTTCGAGTTATTCTTCTTGTTCTTCCTCATTCTCTCCATCTTTTCTTCATCTTTGCCTTCTTCTTCTTCAACTTCTTTTTTTTTTATTCTTCT
>JAIUJO010001034.1:0-2500 GCA_023846275.1 Vanilla planifolia | reverse complement strand
TCTTCTTCTTCATCTTCATCTTCTTCTTCTACTTCTTCTTCTTCTTCTTCTTCTTATTTTTCCTCTCCTTCTTTTTCTTCTTCTTTTTCTTTTTCGTCTCCTCCTCCTTCTTCTTCTTCGTCTTCATCTTCTTCATCCTCTTCTTCTTCTTCTCCTTCTCCTTCTTTATCGTCTTCTTCTTCCTCTACTTCATCGTCATTTTCTTCTTCTTCTTCTTCTTTTTCTTCTCCTCTTTCCCAGTCTCGTTCTTCTTTTTCTTCAGTCTTCTTCTTCATCTTCTTCTTCATTATCTTCTTCTTCTTCTTCTTCGTGTTCTTCTTCTTGTTCTTTTTCATCTTCATGTTCTTCTTCTTTTTCTTCCTCATCTTCTTCTTCCTCCTCTTCTACTTGTTCCTCTTCTTTTTCTTCATTTTCTTCAACTTCATCATCGAGTCTTCTTCTTCTTCAGCTTCTTCTTCTTCTTCTAGTCTGTTCTTCTTCTTCTCCTACAACACCTTCTTCAATTTTTTTTTTCTTTTTCTTCTTCAGCTTTTTTGTCTTCTTCTCCTACCTCTTCTTAGTCTTCTTCTTCTTCTTCTACGCCTTCTTCTTCTTCTTTCACTTCTCCTTCTTCTTTTATTTTATCATCTTCTACTTCATCTTTGCCTTTTTCTAATTCTTCTTATTCTTCCTTTGCTTCTTCTTACTCTTCCTTATCCAATCCTTCTTCATCTTCATCTCCATCTTCTTCTTCTTCTTCTTCTTCTTCTTCTTCGTCTTCTTCTTCTTCTTTGTCTTCTTCTTCATGATCTTCTTCCTCTTCTTCTCCTTGCTCTTCTTCTTCTTCTTCTTCCCTTTCTTCTTCATCTCCTTCTTCTTCTTCATTGTGTTCTTCTCCTTCTTCTTATTCTTCTACTTCTTCTTCTACTTCTACTTCAACATCTTCTTCTTCTACTTCTTCTTCTCCTCCTGCTTCTTCTTGTTATTCTTCTTGATCTTCTTCTTTTTCTTCATCTTCAACTTCATCTTATTCTTCTTCTTCTTCTTCCTCTTCTTCTTCTTTATTTTCTTCTTCTACCTCTTCTTCTTCTCACTTTTCTTTACCTTTTTCATCTTCATCTTTGTCTTGCTCTTTCTTCTCATCATCATCATCTTCTTCTTCTTCTTTTTATTCTTCTTCCTCTGCTTCTTCTTCTTCTACTCATTCTCATTTTTCATCTTCTTCTTATTCTTCTTCTCTTTCTTCTTCTTCTTCTTCTTCTTCTTCTACTTCTTCAACTTCTTCTTCTTCCTCTTCTCTTTCTTACCTTTCGTCTTCCTCATCTTCTTCTTTTCATCTTATTCTCTTCATGTTCTTCTTCTTCTTCTTCTACTTCTTCTTTGTCCTCTTCTTCTTCTTCGTCATCTTCTTTTTCTTGGTCATCTTCTTCTTCGTCTTCATCTTCTTCCCCTTCTTCTTCTTCTTCTTCTTCTTTGTCTTCTTCTTCTTCTTCTTCTTCTTCTTCTTATTTTTCCTCTCCCTCTATTTCTTCTTCTTCTTCTTTTTCTTCTTCTTCTTCTTCTTCTTCTTCTTCTTCTTCTTCTTCTTCTTCTTCCTCTTCTTCTTCTTCCCCTTCTTTATCGTCTACTTCTTCTTCTTAAACTTCATCGTCTTCTTCTACTTCCTCTTCTTCTTCTTTATCTTCTTCTTCTACATTGTCTTTTTCTTCATTTTCTTTGCATTTTTTCTTCTTCATCTTTGTCTTGCTCTTTCTTAACATCATCATCTTCTTCTTGTTCTTCTTCTTCTTCCTCATCATCTTCTTCTTCTTCTTGTTCTTCTTCTTCTATTTCCTCATTTTCCTTTTGGTTTTCTTCTTTTCCTTCTTCTTATCCTTCTTCTTCTCCTTCTTCTTCTTCTTTTTCTTCTTATGCTTCTTCCTCTTCTTCTTCTTCTTCCTCTTCTCTTTCTTTCTTTTTGTCTTCTTGTTCTTCTCCTTTAACTTCTACATCTTCTTCTTCTTCTTCTTCTTTTTCTTCTTCTTCTTCCTCTTCTCCTTCTTCTCCTTCTTCATCTTCTTCTTATCCTTCTTCTTCTTCTTCTTCTTCGACTTCTTTTTATTTTTCCTCTCGCTCACAATCTTCTTCTTTGACTACTTCTTCTTTTTGTTCTTCTTCTTCTTTGTCATCTTCTTCTTCTTCTTCTTCTTTGTCTTCTACTTCTTGTTCTTGTCCTTCTTGTTCTTCTTCTTTTTCTTCTTCTTCTTCTTCTTCTTCTTTTTCTGCTTGTTCGTCATCTTCTTCTTCTACTACTTCTTCCTCTTCTTCTTCTTCTTCTTCTTCATTTTCTTCTTCAACTTCAAGTTCTTCTTCTTCTCCTCCTTGTACTTCTTTGAATTCTTCTTGTTCATCTTCGTCTTCTTCTTCTTCCCTTTCTTGTGCTTCTTTGAATTCTTCTTCATCTTCTTCCACTTCTACTTCTTCTTTTTCCATTTCTTCTTCTTCTTCTTCATCAATGTCTTCTTCTTCTTCTTCCTCTTCT
>JAIUJO010000458.1:82500-183420 GCA_023846275.1 Vanilla planifolia | reverse complement strand
ACAGTAAGTAGTAGAAGAAGAAGAAAAGGGTGTAGAAGTAGTAGTAGTAGTAATAGAAGAAGAAGATGATGAAGAAAGAAGAAGAAGAACAAGAAGAAGAACAAGAAGAAGAAAATAAAGAGGATTAAGAAGAAGAAGAAAAAGCAGGAGGAGGGGAAGAGCAACAAGTAGAAGAAGACAGAGAATAAGAAGAAGAAGAAGAAGAAGTAGAAGATGTCAAAGAAGAAGAAGAAGAAGAAGAGGTAGGGGAAGGGAAAGAAGAAGGGGAAAAGGAAGAAGAGGAAGAAGGAGAAGAAGAAGAAAAAGAAGAATAGGAGGAAGTAAAACAGAAGGAGGAGGAGGAGGAGGAGGAGAAGAAGAAGAAGAAGAAGAAGAAGTGGAAGAAGAAGAAGTGAAGAAGAAGAAGAAGAAGAAGAAGAAGAAAAAGAAGAAGTGGTTGAATAAAAATAACAATAAGAATAATAATAATAATAATAATAATAATAATAATAATAATAATAATAATAATAATAAGTGGAAGAAGTAGAAGAGTAGGATTAAGAAGAAGAAAAAGAGGAAGAAGAAGAAAAAGAGGAGGAATAAGAAGAAGGAGAAGAAGGTGATGATGAAGAGGAGGAGGAAGAAGAAGAAGAAGAAGGAGGAGGGGGAGGAACAAGAAGAAGAAGAAGCGAATGAAGAAGAAGAAGAAGAAGATGAGGAGAAGAGGACGATGAAGAAGAAGAAGATTTGGAGGAAGAAGAAGAAGAAGAGGTATAAGAAGAAGAAGAAGAGGTATAAGAAGAAGAAGAAGAAGAAGAAGAAGAAGAAGAGGAAGAAGAGCGAGAAGAAGAAGAAGATGATGATGAAAAAGGAGGGGAAAAAGATGAAGAAGAATAGAATGGAAATGAAGTAGAAGAAGAATGAGAAGAAGGAGAAGAGGAAGATGCAGAAGTAGAAGAAAAAGAATAAGAAAAGAAGAAGAAGAAGAAGAAGAAGAAGAAGAAGAAGAGGATGAAGAAGAGAAGAAAAAGAAGAAGAAGCAAAGGAGGAAGAAGAAGAAGAAGAGGAAGAGGAAGAAGAAGAAGAAGAAGAGGAAGAGGAAGATGAGGAGAAGTGGATAACAAAGAAGAAGAAGATGAGGTTGAAGAATAACAAGAAGAAGAGGAAGTAGAAGAAGAGGAGGAGGAAGAGGAAGAAGAAGAAGAGGGAGAAGAGGAGTAAGAAGACAAAGAAGAGAAAGAAGAAGGGGAAGAAGAGAAAGAGGAAGAGGAAAAGAGGAAGTGGTGGAAGAAGAAGAAGAAGAAGAAGAGGAAGAAGAAGAAAAAGAAGAAGAAGATTAATTATTAAGGATTAGAGGTTAGAGATTAGGGATTTAGGATTAAAGGTGAAGGATTATAGAATAAGATTAGGATTAAGGATTAGGTTCTAGAGATTAGAGATTAGTGATGTAGAATTTAGGATTAGAGGTTACGAATTAAGGATTAAAGATTAAGGGATTAAGATTAGGATTAGGATTAGGGTCTAAGGATTAGGGTTTAGGGATAAGGGATTAGTGATTAGTGATTAAGGATTAGGAATTGTTTTTAGAGAATAGAGATATTGACTATAGATTAGGGGATTAGGGATTAAAGTTTAGGGATTAGAGATTACGGATTTAAGGCTAGGGTTTAAAGATTAGGAATTAGAGAATGGAGATTAAGGATTAGGGATTAGGCATTAGGGAGAAGGAAAAAAGGAGGAAGAAAGAAGAAGAGGAAGGAAGAAAGAAGAAGGAAGAGTGAAGAAAGAAGAAGAAAAGGAGGAAGAAGAAGAGGAAAAAGTAAAAAAAGAAGAAGTGGAGGAATAAGTGAAAAATCAAAGAAGAAAGAAGATGGAAGAAAGAGAAAGGAAGAAGAAAGAAGGAAGAAGGAAGAAGAGAGAAGAAAGTAGAAAGAAGAAAGAAGAAAGAGGAAAGAAGGAAGAAGAAGAAGTTGAAGAAGAAGAAGATGAAGGAGAAGGAAAATGAGAAGGAGGACGAAGGGATGGAGGAGGAGAGGTGAATAGGGAGGAGAAGGAGATGGAGAATGGGAAGGTGAAGGAGAAGGAGTAGGAGAAGGAGAAGGATTTGGTGTTAGAGAAGAAGACAGATGTGAGAAGAAGAAGGAGAGCGAGAAGAAGAAAGAGAAAGGAAAGAAGAAGGAGAAGGAGCATAAGAAAGAGTAAGAAAAGAAGAAGAAGATGAAGAAGAACAAAAAATAGAAGAGGAAGAAGAAGAAGAACAACAACAACAAGAAAAAGAATAAGAAGAAAAAGGAGAGGAAGAAGAAGAACAAGAAAAGAAGAATAAAGAGAAAAAAAGAAGAAAAGAAAGAAAAAGAAGGGGAAGAAGAAGAAGAGAAGGAAGATAAAGACAAAGAAGAACAAGAAGAAGAAGAAAAAGTAGAAGAAGACAAAGAGGAAGAAGAAGAAGAAGTGGAAGAAAAAAAGAAAACGAGTAAGAGGAAAAACAGGAAGAAGAAGAAGTAAAAAATAAGAAGGAAGAAGAAGAAGAAGCAGTGGAAGAAGAAGAGGATGAATAGATGGATTAGGGATTACAATTATGGATTAGGAAATAAAGACTAAAGAGGGAGGGATTAAAGATTAAGGAATATAGATTATAGATTGGGGAGGGAGGGATTAGGGATTAAAGAGGTATTAAGGATTGTTGATTACAGATTAAGGAAAGGGGGATTATTTATTAGGAATGGAGGATAATAGATTAAGGATTATGGATTAGCAATAAGGGATTAGAGTTTAGGTATTAAAGATTATCAATTAAGGAGTAGGAATTATGGATTAGGTAATAGGGATTAGGGATTAAGGATCAAAGATTAGGGATTAAGTATTAGAGATGAAAGGATTAATTATTAGGGATTAAGGATTAAGGGATTAATTTTTAAAGATTAGGCATTTAGGATTAGAGATTTAAATTATGGAATAAGGATTAAGGATTAGAGACTAGTGATTAGGGATTTGAGATTTAAGAATTGGTATTGAAGATTAGGTATTTGAGATTAAAGGATAAGGATTAGGATTAGGGATTAGAGATTAACGATTAAGCATTAGGAATTAGTGATTAAGTATTAGGGATTAAGGATTAGAGATTAGAGATTAGAGATTAAGGATTATAGATTATAGATTTCTGATGAAGGCTTAAGAATTGGGTATTAAAGATTAGAGTTTTGTGATTAGGGAATAGAGATTAAGGATTAAAGTTTAAGAATTAAGGATTAAGGATTAAGGATTAGGGAATAAAGAGTAGGAACAAGGAAGTAGGAAGAAGAAGAAGGAAGAAAGAAGGAGCAAGGAAGAAGAAAGAAGTCTAAGGGAAGAAGGAAGAAGTCAGAAGGAAGAAGAACAAGTAGAGGAAGAAGTGGAGGAAAAAAAGAAGAAGAAAATGAAGAGGAAGAAGAAGAGGAAGAATAAAGAAGAAAGAAGAAGGAAGAAAGAGAAAGGGAGAAAAAAGAAGGAAGCAGGAAGGAAGAAGGAAGAAGAAAGAAAAAAAAAGAATAAATAAAGAAGAATGAAGAAGAAGAAGAAGGAGGAGGAGAATGAGAAGGAGAAAGAGGAGGAGGTGGAGAAGGAGATGGAGAAGAAGGAGAAGGAGAAGGCGAAAGGCTAGGGGAAGAAGAAGAAGAAGAAGAAAAGGGATAAGGGGAATAAGAAGAAGAAGAAGAAGAGGAAGAAGAAGAAGAAGAGGAAGAAGAAGAAGAGGGAGAAGATGAACAGGAAAAGAAGAAGAGGATGGCAAAGAAGAAGAGGAAGAAGAAGAACTAAAAGAAGAAAAAGAAAAAGAAGTAGAAGAAGAAGTAGAAAAAGAAGAAGAAAAAGAAGAGGAACATGAAGAAAAAGAAGAAGAAGAAGAAGATTACGTTGACGAGGAAGAAGAAGAAGAAGAAGAAGAAGAGGAAGGAGAAGAAGAACAAGAAGAATTCGAAGATGAGGAAGAGGAGGAAGAAGACAAAGAAGATGATGAGGAAAAAGAAGAAGAAGAAGAAGATGATGTTGACGAGGAAGAAGAAGAAGAAGAAGAAGAAGAGGAAGGAGAAGAAGAACAAGAAGAATTCGAAGATGAGGAAGAGGAGGAAGAAGACAAAGAAGATGATGAGGAAAAAGAAGAAGAAGATGAAGAAAAAGAAGAAGAACAACAAGAAGAAGAAAAAGAAGAATAAGAAGAAGAGATGTATTAGGGATTAAGGGTTAGAGATTAAGGATTATGGAGGGAAGGATTAGGGATTAAGGATTAGAAATTAAGGATTAAGGATTAGGAATTATGGATTGGTAAGTAAGGATTAGGGTTTAGAGATTAAAGATTAGGGATTAAAAAATAAAAAGAAAGGATTAAGGAAGAAGTAATAGAGATTAGGATAACAGATTAGAAATTAGGTAGTAGGGATGAGGGGAATGATGATTAGGGTTAAGGATTAAGGATTAAGGATTAACTCATTAATTAATGAGGATTATAGATTAAGGATTTAGGAATTTGGATTACAAATTAAGGAATATGGTTTAGAGGTTAGTGATTAGGGAGTTGGAATTTACGATTAAAGATTAGAGATTAGGGATTATGGATTAGATATTAAGTGATTATAATTAAGATTAAAGATTAAGAATTAAGGATTAAGGATTAGATATTAGGGATTAAAGGTTAGAGATTAGGGATTATGGATTATAGATTAAGGATATGGATAGGGATTAAGGATTAAGAATTAACGATTATAGATTAAGGATGGATTAGAAATTAGGGATTAATGATTAGAATGGGATGGATTAGGGATTACAAATTTAGGTATAAAGGATTAGTGTTAGAGGGTTTAAGGAGTAGAGACTAAGGAATAGGGTTAAAAGGTTATGAAGGAGAATGAGAAGAAAAAGAAGAAGAAGAATATGAAGAAGAAGAAGAGGAAGAGGAAGAAGATAAAGAAGAAGAAGAAGAAGAAGAAGAAAAGGAAGAAAAGGAACAAGAAAAAGAAGAGGACGAAGAAGAAGAAGAAAAAAGAGAGGAAGTTGAAGAGGAGTCAGAAGAAGAAGAAAATAAGAAAGAAGAAATAGAAGAAGATGATGAAGAAGAAGTAGTAGTAGTAGATGAAGAAGAAGAAGAAGAAGAAGAAGAAGAAGAAGAAGAAAAAGAAGAAGAAGAGGAAGAAGAAGATGAAGAAGTTGAAGAAGAAGAGGAAGAAGAAGAAGAAGAAGATGAAGAAGAGAAAGAAGGAGAAGAAGAAGAAGAAGGTGAAGGAGAAGACTAAGAAGAAGAAGAACAAGAAGAAGTGAGGAAAAAGAAGAAGACAAGATGGAAAAAGATGAAGATGATGAAGAAGAAGAAGAGAAAGATGAAAAAGAAAAAGAAAAAGAACAAGAATAAGAGAGGAAGAAGAAGAAGAGAAGAAAGAGAAGAAGAAGAAGAAGAAAAGGAAGAAGATGAAATAGATGAGGAAGAAGAAGAATAAGAAGGAGAAAAAGAAGAAGAAGAAGTAGAAGAAGAAGTAGAGGAAGAAGAAGAGGAAGAAGAAGAGGAAGAGGAAGAAGAAGAAGAAGATGGTGAAGTAGAAGAAGAAGAAGAAGGAGAAGAAGAGGAAAAAGAAGATGAAGAAGAAGATGATGTTGAAGAAGAAGAAGAAGAAGAATTGAAAGAAGAAGAAGTAGAAGAAGAAGGAGAAGGGGAAGAGAAAGAAGAAGAAGAAGAAAGAGAAGAACAGGAAGAAGAAGATGAGGAAGTAGAGGAAGAAGAAGTCGAAGATGAGGAAGAAGAAAAGGAAGAAGAAGAAGAAGAAGAGGAAGAGGAAGGAGAAGAAATAAAGGAAGAAGAAAAGAATGAAGAGATAGTTGTGGGATTAGCGATTCGAGACTAGAGATTAGGGATTAAGGATTTAGGATGAAGGAATGAAGGGTTAAGGATTAGGTATTAGGGAATATGATTTAAAGACAAGGGATTGAGGGATTATGGATTTGAGATTTAGGAGTTCGTAACTAGGGATTATTCTTGAGGGATTAGGGATTAGGGTGTAGGGATTAGGGAATAAGTAATAAGGGTTAAGAATTAAGGATTTAGGATTAGGGAATATAGATGAAGGGATTAATGATTAGAAATTAAAGATTAAGGATTAAGAAATAAGAGAGTAATTATTAAGGATTAGGTATTAGAGAATAGTGATTTAGGATTAGGGATTAGGTTTTGAGGAATAGGGTTTTGAAATTAAGGATTAGAGATTAGGGATTAGGGATATAAGATTAGAAATTAGTGATTAGGTATTAGTGCTAAAGGAATTAAGATTAGTATTAGAGATTAGAGATTAAGGATTAAGGGTCTGGGATTATTGATATGGGATTAGAGATTAGGGATTAGAGATTGTTGATTATAGATTAGGGATAAGGGATTAGAGATTAGGTATTAGGGATAAGAGTTTAGAGATTAAAGATTAGGGATTAGAGCTTAAGAATTGAGGATTAAGGATGGGTTAGCGATTAGGGATTAAGGATTAGGGATTAGGGATTAGGGAGATGGAGGAAGGAAGATGGAAGAAAGAAGAAGAAATAAGAAGAAGAAGGGGAGGAAGAAGAGGAGGAAAAGAAGAAGAGGAAGATAAAGAGGGAGAATAAAAAAAGAAGAATAAATAAGGATACAGGAAGAAGGAAGAAGAAAAAAGAAGAAAGAAGAAAGAAGTAGTAGAAGAAGAAGGCGAAGAAGAAGCAGAAGAAGAAGGAGAAGAAGCACATGGAGAAGGAGGAGAAGGAGAATTAGAAGGAGAAGGGGATGGAAGAGGAGAAGGAGAAGGAGAAGAAGATAGAGATGGAGGAGCAGAAGGAGAAGAAAAAAGAGAAGTAGAAGGAGAAGGAGAAAATGAAAGAAAAAAAGAAGAAGGTTAAGGAGGAGGAGGAGAAGAAGAAGAAAAAGAAGAACAAATTGAAGAAGAAGAAGAAAACGAAAAAAAAGAAGAAAAACAAGAAGAGGAATAAAAAGAATATGAAAAGAAGAAGAAAGAGAAGAAGAAGAAGATGAAGAAAAGGGAGAAGATGTTGAGGATAAAGCATAAGAAGAAGAAGAAGAAGAAGAAGAAGATGAGAAGGAGAAAGAAGAAAAAGAAGAAGAAGAAGAAGAAGAAGAAGGAGAAGAAGGAGAATAAGTAGAAGAAAAGGAAGAAGAAGTGGAAGATGAGGAAGAAGAAGTCGAAGAAGAAATGAGGAAAAAGAAAAGAAGAAGAAGAAGAAGAATGCGAAGAAGTGAAAGAAGAGGTGGATTAGGGGCTAGGGATTGGGGGTTGAGCTTTAGGGATTAAGGACGAAGGGATTAGGGATTAAGGAATAAGAAGGGAAGGATTTATGATTTTATATTCGGGCTTAGGGATTAGAGATTTGAGAGGGAGGGATGTTGTATTAGGTATTAAGGATTAGGGATCAGAGATTAGGGATTATGGTTTAATAGTTAGGGATTAGGGTTTTGGGATTAAGGATTATAAATTAAAGTGTATGTTTGAAGGAATAAGTAATCAGAATTAGGAAATGAGAATTAGGAATTAGGGATTAAGGATGAAAGGATTAATGATTAAGGATTAGAGATTAGGGATTAACGATTAAGAGACTAATTATTAATGATTAGAGATTTAGGATTTGGGATTCAAATTTAAGGAAAAGTGATTATAAATTAGAGATTAGTGAGTAGGAATTCAAGATTATGGATTAGGTATTAGAAATTAGGGATCTAGGATAGAGATTAAGAGATTAGGATTAAGATTAGAGATTAGAGATTAAGGATTAAAGAATTGTTATTAATGATTAGAGTTTATGAAATCAGGATTAGAGATTAGGGATTAGGGATTATGGATTATGGATTAGGGATTAAGGATTAGGAAAACGAAAGAAGAAAATAAGGGCAAAGAATTGGAAAAAGAAGAAGAAAATGAAAAAGAAGAAAGAGTAGAGGAGGAAGAAGAGGAAGAATAAAGAAGAAAGTAGAAAGTAGAAAGAATAAAGAAGAAGGAAGAAATAATAAGGAAGAAGGAGGGAGGAAGGGAGAAGAAAGAGGAAATAAAAAAGAAGAAAAAAGTAAAAGAAGAAGAAGATGGAGAAGGAGAAGAAAGAGAACAAGGGAAAGGTGGAGAAGAAGGAGGAGGAGAAGGAGATGGAGAAGGAGATGGAGATGGAGAAGGTGAAGGAGAAGGAGAAGGAGATGGAGAAGGTGAAAGACAAGAAAAAGGAGAAGGCAAAGGAGAAGAAGAAGAAGAAGAAGAAGAAGAACAATAAGAAGAAGAAGAAGAAGAGGAAGAAGAATTATAAGAAAAGGTAAAAATGGAGAAAAAGAAGAAGGGGAAGAAGAAGAAGAGGAAGAAGAATTACACTTAGTAGAAGTCTAAGAAGAGGAAGAAGAAGAAGATGAAAAGGAAGATGAAGAAGAAGAAGAAGAGGAAAAAGAAGAAGAGAGTGAAGGTGAAGAAAATGAAGAAAAAGAGGAAGAAGAAGAGGAAGAAGAAGAAGAAGATGATGAAGAAGAAGAAAGGTAAGATGAGGAAGATAAGGAAGATGAGGAAGAAGAAGAATAAGATGTGTAGGAAGAAGAAGAAGCAGAGGAAGAAGAAGAAGAAGAAGAGGAAGAAAAGATGAATTAAAGATTAAGGATTACGATTTAGAGATCATGGCTTAAGGATTAAGGAGGAAGGGATATGTGATTAGGTGTTAAGGATTATGGATTAAAGATTAAGAATTAAAAATTAGGGATTAAGGATTATCTATTAGAGTTTAGGGATTTGGGATTAAAGAGCGAGGATTAAGGAATAAGTAATAGGGATTAGAAATTAAATTTATGGGTTAAGGATGGAGAGATTAATGCTTATGGATTAAGGATTAAGTATTAAGGGATTAATTTTTAAGGATTTGGGAATAAGGTTTCATGATATGGGATTATAGATTAGAGATTAGAGATTAGGGATAAGAGAATAATGATTAGGAATTTAGGATTATGGACTAAAGATTTTGGATTAAGGATTAGAGATTAATCTATTAGGATGAAGATTAAGGATTAGGGATTAAGAATTATGGATTATGGATTAAAGACTAAGGATTAGGGATTTATGATTAAGGATTTGAGATAAAAGATTGTAGAATAGGGATTAGGAATTATGGATTATAGATTAGGGATTAGGGATCAGGTGTTAGGTATTAGGTTTAAGGATTAAGAATTAAGGATTAAGAATTAGAGATTAGGGATTTGGATTATGAATTATAGAGTAGGGATTAGGGACTAGGGTTAGGTATTCAAGATTAGGGTTTATGGATTAGAGATAAGGGATTAAGGATTAAGGATTGGGGATTAGGGATTAGAGATTAGAGATTAGAGATTAGTGATTAGTGATTATGGAGTGATAGATTAGGGATTATAGATTTAGATATAAGAGATTAAAGTGTGAGGGATTAAGTCATAGGGGTTAAGGATTATGAAGATGGAGATGAAGAAGAAGAAGTGGAAGAAGAAGAAGAAGAAGAAGAAGAAGAACGAAGCAAACCAATAAGAATAATAATAAGAAGAAGAAGAAAAAGAAAAAAAGAAGTGGAAGATGAAGAAGAAGAGGAAGAAAAAGAAGAAGAAGAAGAAAATATGGAAGAAGAAGAAGAAGAAGAAGAAAAAGAATAAGAAGAAGAGGAAGAAGTAGAAGAAGAAGAGGAAGATGAAGAAGAAAAAGATAAGGAATATGAAGAAGAGAGGAACAAAAAGAAGAAGAAGAAGAAGGAGAAGAAGAAGAAGAAGAAGCACTAGAAGAAGAAGAAGAAGGAGAAGAAGAAGAAGAAGAAGGAGAAGAAGAAGAAGGAGGAGAAGATGAAGAAGAAGAAGAAGAAGAAGAACAAGTAGAGGAAGAGGAAGAAAATGAGGAAGAAGAAGAAGAATAAGAAGAAAAAGAGAAAGAAGAGGGAGAGGAAAAAGAAGAAGAGGAGGAAGAGGAAGGCATAACAGAGAAAAATCCAAAAGAAGTAGAAGGAGAGGAATTAGAGGAAGTTGAAGAAGAAGACAAAGAGGAAGAAGAAGAAGAAGAAGAAGAGGAAGAAGAAAAAGAAGAAGAAGAACAAGAAGAAGAAGAAGATGAAGATGACGATGAAGAGGAAGAAGAAGAAGACGAAGATAAGGAAGAAGAAGACCAAGAAGAAGAGGAAGAAGAAGAAGATGACAAAGAAGAAGTAGAAGAAGAAGAGGAAAAAGAGAGATTAAGGATCAGGGGTTAGGGATTAAGGATTAGAGATTAAGGAATGAAGGATTAGGGTTTAAGTATCATCGAATACAGATTAATTATTAGGAAGGGAGGGATTAGGGATTAGGTATTCTGGAGTTAGCAAAGAGGGATTAAGGTTTAAAGATTAAGGATTTAGGAGTAAGGATTTGGGAATAAGTAATAGGGATTAGGGAGTAAGGATTGAAGTTTAAGGATTAGGAATTACAAATGAAAGGATTAATTATTAGGTATTACAGATTAGAGATTAAGAATTAAAGGGTTAATTATTAAGGATTAGAGATTAGGGATTAAAATTTAGGATTAGAGATTAGCGTTTAGGTAATAAGGATTAGAGATTAGAGATTAGGTATTAGAGATAAAGTATACGATTTGTATTAGATATTAGGAATTAAGGATTAAGGATTTGAAATTAGCAACTAATGATTAAGGATTAAAGCTTAGAGATTAAGAATTGAGGATTATGTATTATAAATTAGAGATTAGGGTTAAGGATTATTTATTAAGGATTAGAGTTTTGAGATTAAAGATTAGTGATTAGAGGTTGAGGATTGAAGATTAAGAATTAGAGATTAGGGATGGATTAGTAATTAGGGATTAAGGATTAGGGATTAGGGGTATGGGAGATGGAAGAAGGAAGAAGGAAGAAAGAAGAAGGCAGAAAGAAGAAGAAGAGGAGGAAGAAGAAGAAGAAAAAGAAGAAGAAGAAGAAGAAGAAGAGGAAGAAGAAGAGTGAGAACAAATAAGAAGAAAGAACAAAGAAGAAAGAAGGAAAGAGGAAGATGGTAAAAGTAAGAGAGAAGAAGAAAGAAGAAAGAAGAAAGGAGAAAGAAGAAAGAAGAAGAAGAAGAAGAAGAAGAAGAAGAAGAAGAAGAAGAAGAAGACAAAGGAGAAGGAGAAGGAGATGGAGGATGAGGAGAAGGATGAGGTGAAGGAAAAGAAGGAGAAAGAGAAGGAGATGGAGATGGAGAACGAGAAAGAGAAGGAGAAGGAGGAGTAAGAGAAGAAGAAGAAGGAGACGGAGCAGAAGAAGAAGAAGGTGAAGGAGAAGGAGAACGAGAAAGAGAAGGAGAAGAAGAAGGAGAAGGATAAGAAGAAGAAGAAGAAAAGGAAGAAAAAGAAGAAGAAGAAGAAGAAGAAGAAGAAGAGGAATAAGAAGAATAAGAAAAGAAGAAGGAGAAGAAAAACAAGAAGAAGTAGAAGATCAAGAAGAAGAAGAAGAAGAAGAAGAAGGAGAAGGAGAAGAAGAAGAAGAATTGGAAGACAAAGAAGAAGAAAAAGAAGAAGAAGAAGAAAAAGAAGAAAAATAAGAAGAAGAGAAAGAAGAAGAAGAAGAAGAAGAAGAGGAGGAAGAAGAAGAAGAAGAAGAAAAGGAAGATGAGGAAGAAGAGGAAGAAGAAGAAAAATAAGAAGGAAATGAGGAACAAGAAGTAGAAGAATAGGAAAAGAGAAGAAGAAGAACAAGAAGAAGAGGAAGAAGAAGAGGAAGAAGAAGAGGAAGAAGAAGAGCAAGAAGAAGAAGAGGAGGAAGAAAAGACTGATTAGAGATTAGTGATTAGGTGTTACTAATTAGGGACTAGGGATTAAAGAGGGAGGGTTTAAAGATTAGGGATTATGGATTAAGGAATACGAATTATGGATTAAGGAGGGAGGGATTCGGGATTAGAGATTAGGTATTAGAGATTATTGATTTGGATAAGAGGGATTAGGTATTAGGAATTATGGATTAGGGATTAGTTTTTAGGAATTAGAGATCAAGGATTATGGATTAACAATTAGAGATTAGAGTTTAAGGATTAAAAATTATGGATTAGGGAGTAAGGATTAGGGAATAAGTAATAGGAATCTGTGATTAAGGATTAAAAATTAGTGATTAAGGATGAAAGGATTTCTGACTAAGGATTACGAATTATGGATTGATGATTAAGGGATAAATTATAAAAGATTAGCAATTTAATATTAGGAATTATGGATTAAGGAATAGAGATTATGGATTAGAGATTAGTGATTAGAGATTTAGGATTAAGGATTAGGTATTGGAGATTAGGGATTCGAGATTAGAGATAAAGGAATAGAGATAATGTATTAGAGATTAGTAATTAGGAATTATGGATTACTTAATAGGTATTAGAGATTATGGATTAAAGGTTAAGGGATTAGGATTACGGTTAGGGATAAGAGATTAATAATTAGGGATTAGGGATTAGTGATTAAGGATTAAGGATTAGGGAGTAAGGATTAGAGATTAAGGATTAGGGATTATAAATTAGGGATTTGTGATTATAGATTAGGGATTAGGAAAACGAAAGAAGAAGAAGACGAAGAAGAAGAAGAGGAAAAAGAAAAAAAAGAAAATGAAGAAGAAGAAGAATGAGAAGAATAAAGAATAAAGAAGAATGAAGAATGAAGAAAGAAGGAAAGAATAAGGAAGTAGGAAACAGGGAGGAAGGAAGAAGGAAGAAGAAAAAAGAAGGAAAAAATAAGAAAGAAGAAGTAAAAGTAGAAGAAAAAGAAGAAGGAAAAGAATAAGATAATGAAGGAGGAGTAAGACAAGAAGGAGGAGGAGAAAGAGAAGGAGAGGGAGAATGAGAAGGAGAAGGAGAAGGAGAAGGAGATGGAGAAGGAAAAGAAGAAGGAGAAGGACATGTAGATGGAGAAGGTGAAAGATAAGGAGAATGATAAGGAGAAGAAGAAGGAGAAAGAGAAGAAGGAGAAAGAGAAGAAGAAGAACAAGAAGAAGAAGAAGAAGAAAAAGAAGAAGAAAAAGAAGAAATAGAAAAAGAAGAAGAAGAAGAAGAAGAAGAAATACAATAATAAGAAGAAGGAGAGGAGGAAGAAGAAGGGGAAGAAGAATTACAAGAAAAGAAGAAAAAGTAGAAAAAGAAGAAGAAGTACCAGAAGAAGAAGAATAAGAAGAAGAAAAAGAAGAAAAGGAAGAAGGAGAAGAAGATTAAGAAGAAGAAGAAAAAGAGGAAGAAGAAGAAGAAGAAGAAGATGTGTAAGATGAGGAAGAAGAAAAATAAGAAGATGAGGAGAAAGAAGAAGAACAAGAGGAGGAAGAAGAAGTAGAAGAAGAGGAAGAAGAAGAGGAAGAAGAAAAGAAAAGAAAGAAGGGATGGATTAGGGATTACGGATTAGGGGTTATGGATTAAGGATTAAGAATTAAGGATAAACAGATATAAAATTAGGTGCTAGCGATTAAGGATTAGGGATTATAGATTAGGGATTAAAGATTAAGGATTAGGGATTGTCAATTAATGATTAGAGCTTAGGGTTATATATAAGGGATTAGAGATTAAGGAATATGTTATAAGGATTTGGGATTAAGGATTAAGGATCAGGGATTAAGGTTAAGGATTGGAGATGAAGAGATTAATGATTAGAGATTAGAGATTAAAGATTAAGGTATTAGGGAATTAGGATTTGGGATTATGGAATCGAGAATAGAGATTAAGGATTAAGGATTAGAGATTAGTCATTTAGGATTATGGATTAGAGCTTATTTATTTAAGATTATGATTTGGGATTAAGGATTATTGATAAAGGATTATATAATAGTGATTAGGGATTATTTACTATAGTTTAGGGATTAGTGATCAGGTATTAGGGGTTAGAGATAAGGTATTAGGGATTAGAGATTAACAATTTAAGACTATGAATTATAGATGAAGGATTAGAGATCAAGGATTAGGTATTAGAGGTTAAGGTTTAGGGATTAAAGATTAAAGATTAGAGATTAATGATTAAAGATTAGGGATTATGGATTTAGGATTGATTAGGAATTTGGAGTTAGGGATTAGAGATTAAGGATTAAGGAATAGGGATTAGCGATTAATGATTAAAGAGGGATGGATTAAGGATTACAAATTTAGGGTTAAGAGATAGGAAGTGAATGATTAAGGAATAAAGATTAAGGAATATGGATTACGGATTATGAAGAATAAGAAGAAGAAGAAGAAGACGAAAAGGCAGAACAAGAGTAAGAAGAGGAAGAAGAGGAAGATGAAGAAAAAGAAGAAGAAGAAGAAGATGAAGAAGAAGAGGATGAAGATAAAGAAGAAGAAAATGACAAAGAAGAAGGAGAAGAAGAGGAAGAAGAAGAAGAAGAAGATGAAGAGGAAGAAGAAGAAGACGAAGAAGAAGGAGAAGAGGAAGGGTAAGAAGAAGGAGACAAAAAGAAGAAGGTGAGGAAGTTGAAGAAGAAGAAGAAGAAGAAGAAGAAGAAGAATAGAAAGATTAAGAGCAAAAAGAAGAAGAAGAGGAAGATGAAAAAGAAATGGAAGAAGGACAAGAAGAAGATAAGAAGAAAAAGATGATGAAGAAGAAGAAGAAGAAGAACAAGATAAAGTAGGATGAGATGTAGAAGAAATAAAAGATGAAGAAGAAGAAGAGGAAGAATGAGAAGAAGAAGAAAAAAAAGAAAAGGAAATGATGAGGAAGAAGAAGTGGAAGAAGAAGAAGAGGAAGAAGATGAAGAAGTAAAAGAATTGGAGGAAGAGATGGATTAGGGTTTTGGGTGTTAGGGATTAAGGATTAATGATTATGGATTAACAAACAAATGTTTAAGGATTAGATATCAGAGAATATAGATTAAAGATTAGGGAGATAGTGATTAGAGATTTTGGAGTTAAAAATTAAGGATAAAGGATTAAAGATTAGTGATTAGGGTAAAAGGATTAGGGAATAAGTAATAGCGATTAGCAATTATGGATTAGAGATTAAGGATTAAGGATTACAATTAAAGATTATACATGAAGATATTAATGATTATTGAAAAGAGATTAGGGATTAAAAATTAAGAGATTAATTACTAAGGATTAGGGATTAAAGATTAGTGATTTAACATTAGGGTTTAAGATATAAGGATTAATGATTAGGGATTAGGAATTAGAGATTAGGGATGCAAAATTTAGGATACGAGATTAGGGATCAGAGATAAAGGTGTTAGGATTAACAATAAAGATTAGTAATCAATGTTTAAGGATATGGGATTATTGATTAAAGATTAAGAATTAGTCATTAGATATTAGGGATTAGAGATTATAGATTATAGATATGAGATTAGGGATTAAAGATTAAGGATTGGAGATTAAGGATAGATTAGTGATTAGGGATTAAGGAGAGAAGGAGAGGGAGAATGAGAAGAAGAAGGAGAAAGAGAAGGAGATAGACAAGTAGAAATAGAAGGAGAAAGAGATGGAAAAGTAGAAGTAGAAGGTGAAAGATAGGAAGAATGAGTAGGTTAAGAAGAAGGAGAAGGAGGAGAAGAAGAAGAAGAAGAAGAAGGAGAAGTAGAAGAGGAAGAAGACAAGGAAGAAGAATTACAAGAAAAGAAGAAAATAAAGAAAAGAAGAAGAAGAGATGGAGGATGAAGTGGTACAAGAAGTAGAAGAAGAACAAGAAGAAGAAGAAGAGGACGATGAAGAAGAGGAAAAAGAAGTGAAAAAAAGAAGGGGAAGAAGTAGAGGAAGATGAAGAAGCAACAAAACAAGAAGAAGAGTAAGATGTGGAAGATGTAAAAGAAGAACAAGAAGATGAGAAAGAAGAAGAAGAAGAGGAGGAAGAAGAAGAAGACGAAGATAAAGAAGTAGAGGAAGAAGAAGAAGAAGAGGAAGCAGAGATGGATTAGGGATTATGGATTAAGAAAGGACAGATATGGGATTAGGCGTTAGGGAATAATGATTAAGGATTATAGATTAGAGATTAAAGACTAGGAATTAGGGATTTTCAATTACAGATCAGGGATTAAAATTTAGGGATTAAGGAATAAGTTATAGGGATTAGAGATTAGGATTACAAAATAAGGATGAAGGGATTAATAATTAGAGATTAGGGATTAAGGATATAAGGATTAATTAAAAAGTATTTGGGATTAGGGATTTACGATTCAAGATTATAGATTTGACAATAGAGATTAAGGATTAAGAATTAGAGATTAGTGATTAAGGATTAATGATTCAGGATTATAGATTAGGGATTAGAGACTAGAGATTAAAAATAAAGTAAATAGGATTAAGGACAAAGGACAAGGATTAGGGATTAAGAATTAAGGATTAGGGATTATGGATTAAGGATTATGGATAATGGATTACATATTAGGGATTAGGGATTATGGCTTATAGATTAGGGATTAAGGATTAGGAATTAGAGATTAAGGATTTGAGAATATGAATTACAGAATAGGGATTAGGTATTAAAGATGACGATTTAAGGATTTGAGATTAGAGATTAGAAATTAGAAATTAGAGATTAAAGATTATGGATTAAGTATTAGGGATTATGGATTAAGAATTGCCTAGGGATTAGGGGCAAGGGAATGGGGATTTGGGATTAGGGACTAGGGATTAAGGATTATGAAGAAGAAGAAGAAGAAGAAGGAGAAGAAGAAAGAGAAGAAGACGAAGAAGATGAAGAAGAAGATGAAAAGAAAGGAAAAGAGTAAGAAGAAGAAGAAGGTGAAGAAGAAGAAGGAGAAGAAGAAGAAGAAGAAGAAGAAGAGGATGATGAAGAAGTAGAGGAAGAAGAAGTGGAAGGAGAAGAGGAAGGAGAAAATGAGGAAGAAGAAGAAGAAAAAGAAAAAGAAGAAAAAGAAAAAGAAGAAGAGGAAGTTGAAGGAGAATAAGAAGAAGAAGAAGATGATGGGATTGAAGAAGAAGAAGAAGAAGAAGGAGAAGGAGAAAAGAAAGAAGAAGAAGAAGAAGAAGAAAAAGAAGGTGAAAACATTGAAGAAAAAGAAGACGAAGATGAAGTGGAAAAAGAAGAAGAAGAAGAAGAAGAAGAATAAGAGGTAGATGAAGAAGAAAAAGAGGAAGAATAAGAAGAATAGAGGAGAAAAGATGATGAAGAACAAGAACAAGTAGTAGAAAAAGAAGAAGAAGAAAAAGAAGAAATACAAGAAGAATAAGAAGAAAAAGAAGAAGAAGAAGAAGAAAGAGAAGAAGAAGAAGAAGAAGAGGATGATGAAGAAGTAGAGGAATAAGATGTGGAAGAAGAAGAGGAAGAAGAAGAAGAAGAAGAAGAAAAAGAAAGCGAAGAAGAGGAAGAAGTAGAAGAAGAAGAAGAAGATGAGAAAGAAGAAGATGAAGAAAAAGGATGAGTAAAGAAAGAAGAAGAAGAAGAAGAAGAAAAAGAAGAATGTGAAAACATTGAAGAAGAAGAAAAGGAAGAGGAAAATGAAGAGGAAAAAGAAGAAGAAAAAGAACAAAAAGAAGAGGAAGATGTAGAAGAAAAAGAAGAATAGAGGAAAAAAAGATTAAGAAGAAGAAGAACAAGAAGTAGTAGAAGAAGAAGAAATAGAAGATGAACAAGTAGAATAAGAAGAAGAAGGAGAAAGAGAAGAAGTAGAAAAAGAAATAAAAGGAGAAGAAGAAGAAGATGAAGAAGGAGAAAAAGAAGAAGAAGAAGAAGAAGAGGAAGGAGAAGGAGGATGAGAAGAAGGAGGAGGAAGAGAGGGAGAAGGAATAAAAGAAGGAGATGGAGAAGAAAATTTAGAAGGAGAAGGAGATGGAGAGGGAGAAGGAAAATGTGAAGGAGAAGAAGAAGGAGAAGGAGATAAAGAAGAAGTAGAAGAAAAAGAAGATGAAGCGAAAGAAGAATAAATAGAAGAAGAAGAAGAAGAAGAAGAAGAGGAAGAAGAAGAGGAATAAGAAGAATAAAAGAAGATGGAAAAGAAGAAGAAAAAGTGGAAGAAGAAGATGATGAAGAAGAAAAAGAAGAGGAAGATTAGAAAGAAGAAGAAGAAGAAAATAAATAATAAGAAGAAGAAAATAAAGAAGTAGAAGAAGAAGAGGAAGAAGAAGAAGAAGAGGAAGAAGAAGAGGAGGAAGAAGAAGTAGAAGAGGAACAAGAGATGGATTAGGGATTAAGGATTAAGGGTTATGGATTAGGGATTAAGAAGGGAGTGATTCGGGATTAGGGAGCAACAATTAAAGATTAAGGAGGGAGGGCGTGGGGATTAGTGGTTAGGTTATTGGGATTAGGGATTAGGGAGAAAGGGATTAGGTATTAGGCATTGAGGATTAAGGATTAAGGATTCGGGATAAGAGATTAGGGATTATGGATTAGTAATTTATGATTATGGTTTATGGATTAAGGATAATAGATTAGAGAGTAAGAATTAAGAAGTAATAAGAATTAAGGATTAATGATTAAGGATTAGTGATTAAGGATGAAGGGGTTAAAAATTAATGATAAGTGATTATGGATTAAAGATTAAAGATTAAGAGATTAATTATTAAAGATAATGGTTTTAGGATTAGGGTTTATGGATTAGAGAATAGGGATTGTTGATTAGAGATTACTGATTAGGAATTTGGGATTAAGGAAAAAGTATTAGAGATAAGAGATTAAGGCTTTGAGATAAGAGATTAGTATTAGGATAAGGGGTTAGATATTAGGGATTAGGGATTAGTGATTAAGAATTAAGGGTTAAAGATTAAGAATTAGAGATTAGGGATTAAAGATTAAGAATTAGGGATTAAGGATTACGGATTATTGATTATGGATTAAGGATTAAGAAAAAAGAAGTAGAAGACGAGGAAGAAAAAGTGGAAAAAGAAGAAGAAGAAGAAGAAGAAGAGGAAGAATAAAGAAGAAAGACAAAAAAAGAAAGAAGATAGATGAAGATAGAAAGGATAAGCAAGAAGGAAGAACAAAGATAAAAGAATAAAGAAGAAAGAAGAAATAAGAAAGGAGAAAGAAGTAGAAGAAAAAGAAGAAGAAAAAGAAGAAGAAAGAGAAGAGGGAAGGGGGAGGAGACAAACAGAAGGAGGAAAAAGAGAAGGAGATAGAGAATGAGAAAGAGAAGGAAAAAGAGAAGGAGAGTTAGAATGAGAAGAAGAATGATAGGGAGGAGGGGAAGGAGAAGTTGAAAGATAATGAGAAGAGGGAGAAGGCGAAGGAGAAAAAGAAAAGAAGTAGAAGAAGAAGAAAAAGAAGAAAAGGTCGACAAAGAAAATGAAGAACATGGAATAGAAGAAGAAGAAGAAGAACAAGAAGTAGTAGTAGTAACGGTAGAAGAAGAAGAAGAAGAAGGAGAAGGAGAAAAGAATGAAGAAGAAGAAGAAGAAGAAGAATGAAAAGAAGGTGAAAATGTTGAAGAAGAAGAAGGAGAAAAGGAAGATGAAGAGGAAGAAGAAGAAGAAGAAAAAGAAGAAGAAGAAGAAGATGAAGAAAAAAGAAGAAGAATAAGAAGAATAATGGAAAAACATGAAGAAGAAGAAGAACAAGAAGTAGAAGAAGAAGAAGAAGAAGAAGAAGAAGAAGAAGAAGAAATACAAGAAGAACAAGAAGAATAAGAAGTAGAAGAAGGAGAAGAAGAAGTAGAAGAAGAAGAAGAAGAGGATGATGAAGAAGTAGAGGAAGAAGAAGTGGAAGAAGAAGAGGAAGAAGAAAATGAAGAAGAAGAAGAAGAAGAAGAAGAAAGAGAAAAGCAAAGAAGTAGAAGAAGTAGAAGAAGAAGAAGAAGAGGATGGGGAAGAAGAAGAAGAAGAAGAAGGAGAAGGAGAAATGAAAGAAAAAGAAGAAGAAGAAGAAGAAGTGAAAACATTGAAGAAAAAAAAGAGGAAGACGAAAATGAAGAGGAAAAAGTAGTAGAAGAAGAAGAATAATAAGAAGAGGAAGATGAAGAAGAAAAAGAAGAAGAATATGAACAATAGAGAAAAAAAAGATGATGAAGAAGAAGAAGAACAAGAAGTAGTAGAAGAAGAAGAAATAGAAGATGAACCAAAAGAATAAGAAGAAGAAAGAGAAAGAGAAGAAGAAGTAGAAAAAGAAATAAAAGGAGGTGGAGAAGAAGATGAAGAAGGAGAAAAAGAAAAAGAAGAAGAAGAAGAGGAAGGAGGAGGAGGAGAAAGAGTAAGAGAAGGAGATGGAGAAGGAAATGTAGAAAGAGAAGGAGAAGGTGAGAGAGTAGGAGAAGGTGAAGGAGAAGGAGGAGGAGAAAGAAAAAGAGAAGGAGAAGCAGAAGAAGAAGGAGAAAGAGATAAAGAAGAAGAAGAAGAAGAAGAAGATGATGAAGAGGAAGAAAAAAGAGAAGTAGAAGAAGAAGAGGAAGAAGAAGAGGAATAAGAAGAATAAGAGAAGAAGAAGGAGGAGAAAAAGAAGTAGATGAAGAAGAGGTGGAAGAAGAATAAGAAGAAGAAGATGATGATGAAGAAGAAGAAAATAAATAATGAGAAGAAGAAAATAAAGAAGTAGAAGAAGAAGAAGAGAAAGAAGAAGAAGAAGAGGAAGAAGAAGAGGAAGAAGAAGAAGAAGAGGAAGAAGAGATGGATTAGAGATTAAGGATTAAGGGTTATGGATTAGAGATTAAGGAAAGAGTGATTCGAGATTAGGGAATAAAGGTTACAGATTAAGGAGTGAGGGATTAGTAATTAAAGGTTGGGTATTAGGGAATAGGGATAAGAGATTAGGGATTATGGATTAGGGAGAGAGAGATTAGGTATTAGGCATTAAGGATTAAGGATTAGGGATAGGAGATTATGGATTATTGATTAGTAATTTATGATTATGAGTTATGGATTAAGGATAATAGATTCGAGTGTAAGAATTAAGGAAAAGGTCATAAGAATAAATGATTAATGATTAAGGATTAGTGATTCAGGATGAAGGGGTTAATAATTACGGATAAGAGATTAGGGATTAAAGATTCAAGGATTAATTATTAAGGATAAGGGAAAGAAGAAGTGGAAGAAGTAGAAGAAAAAGAAGAAGAAAAAGAAGGACAAGAAGAAAAAGAAGAAGAAGAAGAAGAAGAAGATGATGATGATGATGATGAAAAAGAAGAAGAGGAAGATGAAGAAGACCTAGTAGAAGAAGTAGAACTAAAAGAAGTAGAAGAAGAGGTAGGAAAAGAAGAAGAAGAAGAAGAAGAAGAAGTGGAAGTAGAAGAAGAAGAAATGGAAGTAGAAGCAAAAGATGAAGAAGAAGAAGAAAAAGTGGAAGAAGAAGAAGAAGAAAAAGAAGAAGTAGAAATAAAAAAAGAAGAAGAAGAATAAGACTAAGCTAGAGAAGGAGAAGAAGAAGAAGAGGAAGAAGTAGAAGACAAAGAAGAAGAAAAAGAAGGACAAGAAGAAGAAGAAGAAGAAGATGATGATGATGAAAAAGAAGAAGAGGAAGATGAAGAAGACCTAGTCAAAGAAGTAGAACTAGAAGAAGTAGAAGAAAATGAAGGAGAAGAAGAAGAAGAAGAAGAAGAAGTGGAAGCAGAAGAAAAAGATGAAGAAGAAGAAGAAAAAGTTTAAGAAGAAGAAGAAGAAGAAGTCGAAATAAAAGAAGAAGAAGAAGACCAAGAAGAAGCTAGAGAATGAGAAGAAGAAGAAGAGGAGATAAAAGAGGAGGAAGAAGAAGAAGAAAGAGAAGGAGAAGGAGAAGAAGAAGAGGAAGAAGAGGAAGAAAAGGAAGAAGTGGAAGATGAAGAAGAAAAGAATAAGAGGAAGAAGGAGAAGACGAAAAAGAAGTAGTAGAAGAAGAAGAAGAGGAGGAGGAGGAGGAAGAAGACGAAGAAGTACTAGAAGAAGGAGAAGAAGAAGAATAAGAGGAATAAGAAGAAAGTAAGGAAGAAGTAGAAGTGGAAGAAGAAGAAGAAGAAGAAGGGGAAGAAGAAAAAATGGTAGAAGAAGAAGAGGAAGAAGAGATTGATTATGGATTAATAGTTAGGGATTAGGGGTTACATAATAGAGGATTAGGGATTAGGTATCAAAGAAAATGGGTTAAAGATTAAGAGGACAAAGATTAGGGATTTTGGGGTTAGCAATTAAGGATTAATGTTTAGTGATTAGGTGTTAGGGCAAAAGGATTAGGGAATAAGTGATAAAGGTTAGAGATTATGTATAAGCTATTAAGGAAAAGCAACCAAGGATTACAGATGAAAAGATTAGTGATTATCGATTAGTGATTTAAGATTAGGTATTAGGGTTTAGGGAATAGGGAATAATGATTAGATATTAGGGATTAGAGATTAATGATACAAAATTTATAATTTAAGATTAGAGATTAGGGATTAGAGATAATGATATTAGGATTAGCATTAGAGATTAGTGATTAATGATTAACAATTTGGGATTAGTGATTAAGGATTAGGGATTATGGATTATAACTAAGAGATTAGGGATTAGAGGTTAGGGATTAAAGATTAAGGTTTAGTGATTAGTGATAGAGTAATGACTAGGGATTAAGGAGGAGGAAAGAGAGAATGAGGAGAAGGAGCAGGAGAAGGAGAAAAAGAAGGAGAAGCAAAAATAGAAGGAGAAGGTGAAAGATAGAGAGGAGGAGGATAAGAAGATGGAGAAGGTGAAGAAGAAGAAGAAGAAGAAGAAGAAGAAATAAAAGAAGAAGAAGTAGAAGTAGAAGAAGAAGAAGAAGAAGAAGAAGAGGAAGAAGAATTACAAGAAAAGATGAAAATGGAGAAAAAGAAGAAGAGGAGGAAGATGTAGTACAAGAAGAAGAAGAAGATGAAGAAGATAAATAAGAAGAAGAAGAAGAGGATGATGATGATGATAAAGAAGACGAAGAAAAAAAGGAGGGGTAGAAGGAGTGGAAGAATAAGAAGAGTAAGATGTTGAAGATGTAGAAGAAGAAGAAGAGGAGGAAGAAGAAGAGAAAGAGGAAGAAGAGATGGATTAGGGATTAAGAAGGGATAGATATGGGATTAGGTGTTAGGGATTAAGGATTATGGATTATAAATTAAAGATTAAAGATTGGGGATTAGGGATTATGAATTATAGATTAAGGATTAGAACTTAAGGTTTAAGTATTATGAAATAAGTTATACGGATTAGGGATTAAGGATTAAGGATTACGATTAAGGAATAAGGATGACTTAGAGATTAGGGATTAAGGATTAGAAATTAGTGATTAAGGATTCATGATTCAAGATTATAGATTAGAGAATAGGGATTAGAGATTAGAGATTATGTAATTTTTATTAAGATAAGGGCTTAAAGAATAGGGATTAGGGATTAAGGTTTATGGATTAAGGATTAGGGATTAAGGATTAGCGATAAAGGATTACAGATTAGAGATTAAGGACTATGGATTATAGATTAGGGATTAAGATTAGGGATAAGGTATTAAGGATTAGGGTTTAAGGGATTGGAATTAAAGATTATGGTTTAGTGATTAGGGATTTAGGATTATAAATTATAGATTAAAGATTACGAGTTAGGGATTAAGTATTAGAGATTAAGGTTTAGAGATTTGAGATTACAAATTAGATATTAAGGATTAGGGATTATATATTAAGGATCGATCAAGAATTAGAGATTTGGGATTAAGGATTATGGATTAGGGTCTAAGGATTAGGGAATAGGGATTAAGGATTAGTGATTAAGTGGGACTGATTAGGGATTACAAATGTTGGGATAAGAGATTAGAGATGGAAGGATTAAGAAGTAAGGATTAGAGAATATGGATTAAAGATTATGAAGAAGGAGAAGAAGAAGATGAAGAAGAAGAGGAAGAGGAAGAAGAAGAACAATGAGAAGAAGGAGAAGAAGAAGAAGAAGAAGAAGATGAAAAAGAAGAAAAAGAGTAAGAGGAAGAAGAAAACAAATAAGACAAAAGAAGAAGAAGAAGAGGAACATGAAAAAGAAGAAAACGAAGAAGAGGAAGAAAAAGAAGAAAAAATAGAAAAAGAAAAAGAAGAAGTGGAAGAAGAAGAAGAAGATGATGATGATGATGACGAAGAAGAAGAAGAAGAAGAAGAAGAAGGAGAAAGAGAAGGAGGAGCGAAAGAAGAAGAAGAAAAAAATGAAGGTTAAAAAGTTGAAGAAGAAGAGGAAGAAGAAGATGAATGATGATGAAGAGGAAAAAGTGGAAGAAGAAGAAGAAAAAGAAGAAGAGGAAGATGAAGAAAAAAAGAGAATAAGAGGAAAAGTGGAAGAAAAAGATGAAGTAGTAGAAGAAGAAGAAGAAATAGAAGAAGAAGAAGCAGAAGAAGAAGGCAAAGGAGAAAGAGAAGAAAAAGAAGAAAAAGAAGAAGGAATAAACGAGGAAGAAGAATTAGATGATGAAGGAAAAGAAGAAGAAGAAGAAGAAGAATGAGAAGGAGAAGGAGGAGGATAAGGAGAAGGAGAAGGAGAAGGAGAAAGAGACGGAGAAGGAGAAGGAGAAAGAATTGGAGAAGGAGAATGAGATGGAGGAGTAGGAGAAGTTGAAGTAGAAATGGAAAAAGAAGGAAAAAGAGAAGTAGAAGAGGAGAGAAAAGGAGAAGAAGGAGAAGAAAAAAGCGTAGGAGAAGAAGAAGAAGAACACTTAGAACAAGAAGAAGAAGAAGGAGAAGAAGATCATGATGATGAAGATGAAGGAGAAAAAATAAAAGCAAGAGAAGAAGAAGAAGAAGAAGCAGTGGAAGAAGAAGAAGAATAAGAGGAATAAAAGTCAAAGAAGGAGAAGAAGAAGAAGAAGAGGAGGAGGAAGAAGAAGAAGAAGAAGAAGAAGAAGAGGAAGAAGAAGAAGAAATTAAAGAAGAAGAAGAAGGGGAAGAAGAAGAAGAGTAAGAAGAAGAAGAAGAAGAGGAAGAGGAAAAAGAAGAAGAGTAAGAAGAGATGAATTAGGGATTAGGGATTAAGGAATACAGATAATGAATTAGGGAGCAAGGGTTCATGGATTAGAGATTAAGTGTTAGGGATTAGAGATTAGTGATAGAGGGATTAGATATTTAGCATTAAAGATTAATGATAAGGGATTAGAGATTATAGATTGGCAATTTATAATTATGGTTTTGGGATTAAGGATAGTAGATTAGAGAGTAGGGATTTAGGAATAAATAATAAGAATTAAGGATTATGGATTAAGAATTAAGGATGAAGGGATTAATGATTAAGGATTAGGGAATAAAGATAAAGGATTGAGTGATTAATTATTAAAGATTAGAGATTTTGGATTACAGATTATTGATTACAGAATAGGGGCTATTGATTTGAGATTACTGATTAAAAATTTTGGATTAAGGAATAAGTATTAGAGATTAGAGATTAAAGCTTATAGATTAAGGGATTATGATTAAAATAAGGGGTTAGATATTAGGGTTTAGTGGTGAAAGATTAGTGATGAAGGGTTAAGGATTAAAGATTAAGCATTAAAGATTAAGGATTAAAGATTAAGGATTAAAGATTAGGGATTAAGGATCAGGGATTAGTGATTAGGGATTATGGATCATAGATTAGGGATTAAAAAAAGAAGAAAAAGAAGAAGACGAGGAAGAAGAAGGGAAAAAAAGAAGAAGAAGAAGTGGAAGAATAATGAAAAAGAAGAAAGAAGAAAGAAGAAAGAAGAAAGATGAAGAAAGAAAGATTAAGGAAGAAGGAAGAATGAAGGAAGAAAGAAGAAGGAAGATGAAAGACAACAGAAGAAAGAAGAAAGAAAAATAAGAATGAAGGAAGAAGTAGAAGAAAAAGTAGTAGAAGAAGAAGGACAAGGAGAAGAAAGAGGACAAAGAGAAGGAGATGGAGATGGAGAAGGAGAAGGAAAAAGAGAAGGAGATTGAGAAGGAGAAGTATAAGGAGAAGGAGAAGGAGAAGGGGAAGGAGAAGTTGAAAGACGGTGAGAAGAAGTAGTAGTAGAAGAAGAAGAAGAAGAAGAAGACAAAGAAGAAGTTGAAGAATAAGAAATAAAAGAAGAGAAAGAAGAAGATGTAGAAGAAGAAGATGATAATGAAGAAGAAGTAGAAGAGGAAGAAGAAGACGAGAATGAAGAATTACATGAAAAGAAGAAAATGGAGAGAAAGAAGAAGAGGAAGAAGAAGAGGAGGAAGTAAAAGTAGTAGGAGAAGAAGAAGAGGAAGAAGAAGAAGAAGAAGAAGAAGAAGAACAGGAAGACGGTGGTGAAGAAGAAGAGACGAAAAAGAAGAAGAGGAGAGGGAGGAGAAGAAGAAGAAGAGTAAGATATGGAAGTGAGGAAGAAGATGAAGATGAGAAAGCTGAAAAGGAAGAAGAGGAAGAGGAAGAAGAAGAAGAAGAAGAAGAAAAGGAAGAAGAAGAAGAAGAGAAAGAAGGGATGGATTAAGGATTGGAGATTAGGGATTAAGGAGAACGGGATTTGGGATTAAATGTTAGGGATTAAGGATTAAGGATTATGAATAAGGGATTGAAGATTCAGGATTTGGGATATCAATTAGAGATTAAAGATTAGCGATTTTAGATTATAGATTAGGGAGTAAGGATTAGTGAATAAGTAATAGTGATCAGAGATTAAGGATTAAGGATTAGGGATAAAAGGATTAATGATTAGGAAGTGGGGATTAAGGATTAATGGATTTATTATTAAGGATTATGGATTTAGTATTCTTGATTATGGATTAGAGAATAGAGATTAGGGTTAAGTATTAGAGATTAGGGATTCGAGATTAAGCAATTAGGATTAGGATTAAGAATTAGGGATTAGGGATTAAGGATTAGAGATCAGGGATTAAGGATTAGGGATAAAAGTTTAGAAATTAAGGATCAGGGATTATGCATTATAGATTAGGGATTAGGGATCAGGTGTTTAGGATTAGGGTTTAAGGATTAGAGATTAAGGATTAAAGATTTGGGATTAAGGATTAAGATTTAGGGATAATGGATGGATTGGGGATTAAGGATTAATGATTTTTTATTAAGATTAGGAATTAAGGAGGGACAAATATAAACTTAAGTGTGAGGGATTAAGGACTAGGGATTATAGATTAGGGATTAAAGATTAAGAATTAGGGATTATAAATTAGGGGTTAGAGTTTAGGGATTAGAGATTAAGAAATAAGTAATAAGGATTACAGATCCAACATTAAGGTTAAAGATTAGAGATGAAAGGATTAATGATTAGAGATTAAGGATAAGGATTAAGGGATTGATCACAATTGATTGGAGATTTTCGAATTAGGATTTCGAAATTTGAAATCGAGAATAGACTTTAGGGATTAAGGATTAGAGATTAGTAATTTAGGATTATAGATTTGAGATTAGAGATTAGAGACTAATTATTTAATGCTATGATCAAGCTTTAAGGATTAGTGATAAAGGATTATAGAATAATGATTAGGGATTATTTAGTATAGATTAGGGATTAGGGATTAGAGATCATGTATTAGGGATTTGAGATAAAGTATTAGGGATTAGAGATTAAGAATTTGGGATTATGAATTATAGATTAAGGATTAGAGATTAGGGATTAGGTATTAGAGATTAATATTTAGGGATTAAAGATTAAGGATTAGAGATTAATGATTAAAGATTAGGGACATGGATTTAGGATTGATTAGGGATTAGGGATTAAAGAATAGGGATTAGCAATTAATGATTAAAGAGTGATGGATTAAAGACTATAATTTTAGGGATAAGAGATTAAGGAAAGAAGGATTAAGGAGAAAAGATAGGGGGATATGGATTAAGGTTTATGAAGAAGAAGGAAAAGAAGAAGAAGAAGAAGAAGAAGAAGAGAAAGAAGAAGAAGAACAAGAACAAGGAGAAGAAGAAGAAGAAGAATAAGAAGAAGATGAAAAGAGAGATAAGAGTAAGAAGAGGAAGAAGATGAAGAAGAAGAAGAAGAAGAAGAAGAGGATGATGAAGAAGAAGAGGATGAAGACAAAGAAGAAGAAAATGACGAAGAAGAAGAAGAAGAAGAAGAAGAAGAAGAAGGGGAAGAAGAGGAAGAAGAAGATGATGAAGAGGAAGAAGAAGAAAAAGAAGAACAAGGAGGAGAAGGGGAGGAGTAAGAAGAAGGAGAAGAAGAAGAAGAAGGTGAAGTAGTTGAAGAAGAAGAAGAAGGGGAAGATGAGGAGGAAAAAGAAGAAGATGAAGAAGAAGAGGAAGATGAAGAAGAAAAGGAAGAAGGACAAGAAGAAGAGAGGAAGAAAAAGATGATGAAGAAGAAGAAGATGCAAAAATAGAAGAAGAATAAGAAGAACAAGAAGAAGCACAAGAAGGAGAAGAGGAAGAAGAAGAAGAAATAAAAGATGACGAAGAACGAGAAGAAGAAGAATGAGAAGATGAAGAAGAAGAAGAAGCAAAAAAAGAAAATTAGGAAGAAGAAGAATTGAAAGAAGATGAAGAAGAAGTGGAAGAAGAAGAGGAAGATGAAGAAGAAAAGGAAGAAGGAGAAGAAGAAGATAGGAAGAAAAAGATGAAGAAGATGAAGAAGAAGCAAAAATAAAAGAAGAAGAACAAGAACAAGAAGAAGTAGGAGGAGAAGAAGAAGAAATAAAGATGAAGAAGAGGAGGAAGAATAAGAAGAAGAAGAAGAAGAAAAAGAAAATGAGGAGGAAGAAAAAGAAGTGGATGAAGGGGAAGAAGATGAAGAAGTAAAAGAATTGGAGAAGAGATGGATTAGGGATTAGGGTGTTAGGGATTAAGGATTAAGGATTGGGGATTAGGGATTATGGAATTAAGGATTAGGGATTAGATATCAGAGAATACAGATTAAAGATTAGGGAGAAAAAGACTAGAGATTTTTGAGTTAAAAATTAAGGATAAAGTTTTAAAGATTAGTGATTAAGGATTAGGGGAAAAGGATTAGGGAATATGTAATATAGATCAGCAATTATAGATAAGGGATTAAGGATTACGATTAAGGATTATAGATGAAGAGATTAACGTTTATTGAATAGAGCTTATGGATTAAAAATTAAGAGATTAATTATTAAGGATTAAGGATTGAAGATTAGTGATTTAAGATTTGGTATTAGGGTTTAAGATATAAAGATTGATGATTATGGATTATGGATTCGAGATTAGAAAAAAATTTAGGATTCGAGATTAGAGAGTAGGGATTAGAGATAATGGTGTTAGGATTACCATTAGAGATTAGCAATCAATATTTAAGGATTTGGGATTAATAATTAAGGATCAGGGATTAGTAATTAGAGATTAGGGTTTAAAGATTATGGATTATAGATAAGAGAATAAGGATAAGAGGTTAGGGATTAATGATTAAGGATTGGAGATTAAAACTAGATTAGTGATTAGGGATTAAAGAGGAGAAAGAGAGCGAGAATGAGAAGGAAAAGAAGAAAGCGAAGGAGAGGAAGAAGGAGAAGGAGAAGCAGAAGTAAAAGTTGAAAGATAAGGAGAATGAGAAGGATAAGAAGAAGGAGAAGGAGGTGGAGGAGGAGGAGAAGAAGAAGAAGAAGGATTAGTGGAAGAGGAAGAAGAATTATAAGAAAAAGAAGAAAATAAAGAAAAAGAAGGAGAGGCGGAGGATGAAGTATTACAATAAGTAGAAGAAGATGAAGAAGAAGAAGAAGAAGAAGAGGAAGTTGAAGAAGAGGAAAAAGAAGTGAAACAAAGAAGGGGAAGAAGAAGGCGAAGATGAAGAAGCAATAGAAGAAGAAGAAGCGTAAGATGTTGAAGATGTAGAAGAAGAAGAAGAATGAGAAGATGAGAAAGAAGAAGAAAAGGAAGAAGAAGAAGAAGAAGTGGAAGAAGAGATGGATTAGGAATTAAGGATTAAGAAGGGATAGATAATGGATTAGGTGTTAGGGATTAAAGATTAAAAATTATAGTTTAGAGATGAAATATAGGGATTAGGGATTGTCGATTATGGATTAGGGATTAGAATTTAAGGATTAAGGATTAGGGATTAAGGAATATGTAATAAGGACTTGAGATTAGGATTAAGGAATGAGGATGAAGGGATTAATGATTAGAGATTAGGGATTAAGGATTTAAGGGTTTATTACAAAGCATTTGGGATTGAGGATTTATGATTTAGGATTATAAATTTGACAATAGAGATTAGGGATTAAGGATTAGAGATTAATGAATATGGATTCATGATTAGGATTATAGATTAGAGATTAGAGATTAGAGATTAGAGATTAGATATTAGATATTAAAGATAAAATAATTAGGATTAAGACTTAAGAATTAGGGATTAGGGATTATGAACTAAGGATTAAGGATTATGAATTAAGGATTAGGGGTAGAAGATTATATATTAAGGATTAAAGATTAAGGATAAGGTAATAAAGATTAGGGTTTAAGGATTAGAGATTAAGGATTAGGGATTAGAGATTAAGGATTTAGAAAAATGAATTACAGATTAGGGGTTAGGGGTTAGGGATTAGGTGTTAGAGATTAGGATTTAAGGATTTGAGATTAGAGATTAGAAATTAGACATTAGGGATTAAGGATTAGGGATTAAGGATTAGGGATTACGGATTAAGGATCGATTAGGGATTAGGGGCAAGGGATTAGGGATTAGGGATTAAGGACTAGAGATTATGGAATAAGGATTAGAGATTAATGATTAAAGAGGGATGCATTAAGGATTATAAATAAAAGGATAAGAGATTAGAGAGGGAACGATTATGGAGTAGGGATTATGAAATATGGATTAAGGATTATGAAGAAGAAGAAGAAGAAGAGGAGGAGGTAGAGGAAGAAGAAGAAGAAGAAAGAGAGGAAGGCAAAGAAGAAGAAGAAGAAGAGGAAGATGAAGAAGTAGAGTAGGAAGAAGTGGAAGAACAAGAGGAAGAAGAAAATGAGGAAGAAGAAGAAGAAGAAGATGATGAAGAAAAAGAAGAAGAAGAAAAAGAAGAAAAAGAGGAGGAAGTAGAAGAAGATGAAGAAGAATAAGAAAAAGAAGAAGAAGAGGAGGAAGTAGAAGAAGAAGAAGAAGAAGATAGGGAAGAAGAAGAAGAAGAACAAGGAGAAGGAGAAAAGAAAGAAAGAAAGAAGAAGAAGAAGAAAAAGAAGAGGAAGATGAAGAGGAAGAAGAAGAAGAAGAAGAAAAAGAGGAAGATGAAGAAGAAAAAGAAGAAGAATAAAATGAATAGAGGAAAAAATGAACAAGAAGAAGAACAAGAGGTAGAACAAGTAGAAGGAGAAGAAGAAATAAAAGAAGAACAAGAAGAATAAGAAGAAGATGGAGAGAGAGAAGAAGAAGTAGAAGAAGAAATAAAAGAGGAAGAAGAAGAAGATGAAGAAGGAGAAGAAAAGAAGGAGAAGAAGAAAAAGAAGAAGAAGAAGGAGAAGGGGGACAAGGAGAAGGAGGAGAAGGAGAAGGAGAAAGAGAATGAGAAGCTGAAGGAAATCAAGAAGGAGAAGGTGATGGAGGAGGATTAGGAGTAGGTGAAGGAGAAGAAGAAGGAGAAGTAGAAGGAGAAAGAAAAAGAGAAGGAGAAGCAGAAGAAGAAGGAGAAGGAGATGAAGAATAAGAAGAAGAACAAGAAGAAGAAGAAGAAGAGGAAGAAGGGGAAGAAGAAACATAATAAATAAAAGAAGAAGAAGAAGAAGAAGAAGAAGAAGAGGAAGAAGAAGAGGAACAAGAAGAATAAGAGTAGAAGAAGGAGAAGGAGAAGGAGAAGAAGAAGGTGAAAAAGAAGTAGAAAGGGAAGGAGAAGAAGAAGAAGAAGAAGAAGAGGAAGAAAAGGAAGATGAGGAAGAGGAAGAGGTGGAAAAAGAAAATAAATAAGAAGAAGAGGAAGAACAGGAAGAAGAAGAAGAAGAAGAGGAAAAAGAAGAAGAACGAGAAGAAGAAAAGGAAGAAGATATGGATTAGGGATTAAGCATTAGAATTTAGAGATTATGGATTAAGGAGGGAGTGATTAGGGATTTAGGAATAAAAATTACAAATTAAGGAGGGATGGATTTGGGATTAGAGGTTAGGTATTAAGGATTAGGGATTAGAGATTTGGGATTAGGGATTAGGGTGAGGGATTAGGTATTAGGCAGTAAGGATTAAGGATTAGGGATAAAAGATTAGGGATTATGGATTAGCAATTTTTTATTATGATTTATGGATTAAGGATAATAGATTATAGAGTAGGAATTAGAGAATAAGTAATGAGGATTAAGGAGTAAAGATTAAGGATTAGTGATTAAAGATGAGTGGATTAATTATTAAGGCTCAGGGATTAGAGATTAAGGGATTAATTATTAAAGATTAGGAATTTAGGATTAGGGATTATGGATTAGAGAATAGGGATTATTGACTAGAGATTATTGATTAGGAATTCAGGATTAAGGAATAAGTATAAGAGATTAGAGATTAAGGCTTTGAGGTAAGGGTTTAATATTAGGATAAGGGGTTAGATATTAGGGATTAGTGATTAAGCATTATTGATTAAGAGTTAGGGATTAAAGATTAAGAATTAGAGATTAGGGATTAAAGATTGGGCATTAGGGGTTAAGGATTATGGATCATAGATTTAGGATTAGAGATTAAGAAAAAAAAGAAGAAGAAGACGAGGAAGAAAAAGGGGAAAAATAAGAAGTGGAAGAAGAAGACGAAGAATAAAGAAGAAAGACGAAAGAATAAAGAAGAAAGATGAAGAAAGAAAGAATAAGCAAGAAGGAAGAAGAAAGATGAAAGAAGCAAGAAGAAAGATGAAATAAGAACGGAGAAATAAGTAGAAGAAAAAGCAAGAGAAGAAGAAGAAGAAGGAGAAGGAGAAAGAGGAGGACAAAGAGAAGGAGGAGGAGATGGATAAGGAGATAAAGAATGAGAAAGAGAAGAAAAAAGAGGAGAGTGACAAGGAGAAGGAGAAGGAGAAGGAGAAGGGGAAGGAGAAGTTGAAAGATAGTGAGAAGAAGGAGAATGAGAAGGAAAAGGAGAAAAGAAGAAGAAGAAGAAAAAGATGACAAAGAAAAAGAAGAAGAACAAGAAATAAAAGAAGCAGAAGAATAATAAGTAGAAGAAGAAGAAAAGAAGATGAAGAAGAAGTAGAAGTGGAAGAAGAAGATAAAGAAGAATTACAAGAAAAGAAGAAAATGGAGAAAAGAAAAAGAAAGGGAAGAGGAAGAGGAGGAGGTAGAAGAAGTAGAAGAAGAAGAATAAAAAGGAGGAGAAGAAGAAGAAGAAGAGGAAGATGATGATGAAGAAGAGTGGAAGAAAAAGAAGAAGAGGAAGAGAAAGAGGAAGAAGAAGAAGAAGAAGAAGAAGAAGAAGTGTAAGATGAAGAAGATGAGGAAGAAGAAGAACATAAGGAAGAAGTAGAAGAAGAGGAAGAAGAAGAAGAAGAAAAGGAAGAAAAAGAGAAGGAAGAAAAAGAAAAAGAGAAAGAAGAGATGGATTAAGGATTATAGATTAGGGATTAAAGAGAAAGGGATTCGAGATTAAGTGTTTGGGATTAAGGATTAGTGATTGAATATTAAGGTTTAAAGATTATCAATTAGGGATTATGGATTATAGATTAGGGAGTAAGGATTAATAAATAAATAATAAGAATTATGGATTAAGTATTAGAGATAAAAAGATTAATGATTAGGGATTAGGGAATAGGGATTAGGGATTAAGGATTAAGGAAATCATTACTAAGGATTTAGTATTTAACATTATGGATTAGAAATAGAGATTAGGGTTTAGAGATTATGCAATTAAGATTAGGATTAAGGATTAGAGATTAGGGATTAGAGATTGAAGATTCGGGAATATGGATTAAGGATTAAGGATTAAGGATAAGGAATTAAAAAGTAAGGATGAGCGATTATGGATTATAGATTAAGGATTAGGGATTAGGGATTAGGGATTAGGGATTAAGGATTAAGGATTATGGTTTAGAGATTAGAAATTTAGGATTAAAGATTAGAGATTATGATTTAGGGATTAGGGATTAAAGATATTAAGGATTATGGATTAAAGATTACAGAGGGATTGATTAAAGATTATAGATTAGGGATTAGGTAAGGAGAGATATAAAGGTTAGATTACATAACATGGATTAAGCATTACAAATAAAAGAAGGAGAAGAAGAAGAAGAAGATGATGATGATGAAGCAGAAGAAGAAGAAGAAGAAGAAGAAGAAGAAGAACAAGGAGAAGAAGAAGAATAATAATTATATTAATAAGGAGAACAAGATGAAGAAGAAGAAGAAGAAGGAGAAGAGAAGAAGAAGATGAGGAAGAAGCAAAAGAAGAAGAAGAAGAAGAAAAGAAGAACAAGAAGTGGAAGAGGAAGATGAAGAAGAAGAAGAGGGAGAAGAAGAAGAAGAAGGAAAAGAAGAAGGAGAAGAGTATGAAGAAGAAGAAGTAGGGGAAGAATTAGTAGAAGAAGAAGAAGACAAAGAAGTAGAAGAAAAAAAGGAAAATGAAGATAAAAATAATAATAAGAAGAAGAACAGGAAGATAAAGAAGGAGAAGAAGAAGAAGAAGAAGAAGAAGAAGAAGAAGAAATAAAAGAAGAAAAAGGAATAGAAGAAGAACAAGAAGAAGAAGGAGAAGAAGGAGAAGAAGAAGAAGAAGAAGAAGAAATGGAAGAAGAAGAAGAAGAAAAAGGAGAAGAAGAAGAAAAAGAAGACAAAGATGATAAAAAATAAGTAGAGGTAAAAGAAGAGAAAGAAGAAGAGGAAGAAGTAGAAGATAAAGAAGAAGAAGTGGAAAAAGAAGGAGAGGAAGATGAAAAAGACCTAGTATTAGAAGTAAAACTAGAAGAAGTAGAAGAAGAGGAAGGAGGAGAAGAAGAAGAAGAGGAAGAAGAAGAAGTGGAAGTAGAAGAAAAAATGAAAAAGAAGAAGAAAAAGTGGAAGAAGAAGAAGAAGTAGAAATAAAAGAAGAAGAAGATGAACTAGAAGAAGCTAGAGAAAGAGAAGAAGAAGGAGAAGGAGAAGAAGTTTAAAAAAAAAACAAGATGAGGAAGAAGAAGAAGAAGAAGAAGTGGAAGAAGAAGAAGAAGAGGAGGAAGAAAAAGAAGTAGAAGAAGAAGAGCAAGAAGAGATGGATTACAGATTAATAGTTAGGGATTAAAAATTATGGGTTACGAAATGAAGGTTTAGGGATTAGGTATCAAGGAATATGGATTAAAGATTAGGGAGAGAGGGATTAACGATTTTGGAGTTAAAAATTAAGGATTAAGGTTTAGGGATTAGGGACTAGGGCAAAAGGATTAGGGAATACATAATAAAGATTAGATATTAATTATAAAGGATTAAGGAATAGGGATTAGTGATTACATATGAAGAGTTTAATGATCATTGATTAGAAATTAGGGATTAAGAATTAAGGGATTAATTATTAAAGATTAGGGATTAGAGAGTAGTGATTTAAGATTAGGTTGATAGATTAATGATTAGGGATTAAGGAGTAGGAGAAGGAAAGAGAGAACAAGAAGGAGAAGGAGATGGAGAAAGGGAAAAAGAAGGAGAAGCAAAAGTAGAAAGACAATGTGAAAGATAGGGAGGAGGAGGATAAGAAGAAGGAGAAGGTGAAGAAGAAGAAGAAGAAATAGAAGAAGAAGTAGAAGGAGAAAAAGAAGAGGAAGAAGAATTACAAGAAAAGATGAAAATGGAGAAAAAGAAGAGGAGGAAGAAGTAGTATAATAAGAAGAAGAAGATGAAGACGAAGAAGAACAAGAAGAAGAAGAAGAAGAAGAAGAAGAGGAAGATGATGATGAAGTAGAAGAAGAAAAAAAGAAGAAGGGGAAGAAGGAGGAGGAGGAGAAGAAGAAGAAGAAGAGTAAGATGTTGAAGATGTTGAAGAAGAGGAAGAGGAGGAGGAAGAAGAAGAAGACCAAGAAGAAGAGGAAGAAGAAGAAAAAGAGGAAGAAGAGATAGATTAGGGATTAAAGATTAGGGATTAGGGATTAAGGAGGGATAGAAGTGGGATTTGGTGTTTGGGATTAAGGATTAAGGATTATAGATTAGAGATTAAAGATTAAGGATTAAAGATTAGGGATTATGAATTATGGATTAAAGATTATAACATAAAGATTAAGGATTAAGGAATAAGTAATAAGATTAGGGATTGAGGATTAGGATTAAGGAATAAGGATGAATTAGAGTTTAGGGATTAAGGATTAGAGATTAGTGATCAAGGATTCATGATTCAAGATTATATGTTAGAGATTAGAGATTAAGGATTAAAGATTAAGTAATTTGGATTAGGATAAGGGCCTAAAGAGTATGGATTAGGGATTAAAGATTAGGATAAAAGATTAGAGATTAGAGATTAAGAAATATAGATTATAGATTAGGATTAAGAATTAGGGATAAGGTATTACGGATTCGGGTTTAAGGAATAGGAATTAAAGATTAGGGATTAGAGATTAGGGATTTAGGAGTATAAATTATAGATTAAGGATTAGGAGTTAGTGAATATGTATTAAAGATTTGGGTTTAGAGATTTGAGATTAGAAATTAGGGATTAAAGATTAGGGATTATAGATTAAAGATCGATTAAGGATTAGGGATTCAGGACTAGGGATTAAGGACTAGGGATTAGGGTGTAGGGATTAGGGAATAGGGATTAAGGATTAGTGATTAAAGTAGGATGGATTACGAACTACAAATTTAGGGATAAAAGATTAGAGGCGAAAGGATTAAGGAGTAAGGATTAAAGAATATGGATTAAGGATTATGAAGAAGGAGAAGAAGAAGAAGAAGAAGAGGACCAGGAAAAAGAAGAAGAACAAGGAGAGGAAGAAGGAGAAAAAAATGAAGAAGAAGAAGAAGATGAAAAGGAAGAAAAACAGTAAGAGGAAGAAGTCGAAGAAGGCGAAGAAGAAGAAGAAGAAAAAGATGAAGAAGAGGAAGATGAAAAAGAAAAGGAAGAAGAAAATGAGAAAGAAGAAGAAGAAGAAAATGAAAAAGAAGAAGAAGAAGAAGATGATGAGGAAGAAGAAGAAGATGATGAGGAAGAAGAAGAAGATGAAGGAGATGGAGGAGAGAAAGAAGATGAAGAAGAAGAAGAAAGTGAAAAAGTTGAAGAAGAAGAAGAAGAAGAGGAAGATGAAGAGGAAGAAGAAGAAGAAGAAGAAGAAGAAGGATAAGATGCAGAACAAAAAGAAGAAGAATAAGAAGAAAAGGGGAAGAAAAAGAAGAAGAAGAAGAAGAAATAAAAGAAGAAGAAGAAATAGAAGAAGAAGAAGAAGAAGAAGAAGGAGAAGGAGAAGGAGAAAGAGAAGAAGAAGAAGAAGAAAAAGAAGAAGAAATAAAAGTGGAAGAAGATGAAGATGAAGAAGGAGAAGAAGAAGAAGAAGAAGAAGAAGAAGGAGAAGGAGAAGGAGAAAGAGGATGAGGAGAAGGAGGAGAAGAAGGCAAAAGAGAAGGAGAATGAGATGGAGAAGGAGCAGGAGAAGGTGAAGTAGAAATAGAAGGAGAAAGAGAAGGAGAAAGAAAAAGAGAAGAAGGAGAAGAAAAAGGAGATGGAGAAGAAGAAGAAGAAGATGATGATGATGATGTTGATGATGAAGAAGAAAAAGAAAAAATAAAATCAAAAGAAGGAGAAAAAGAAGAAGAAAAAGTGGAAGAAGAAGAGGAATAAGAAGAATAAGCGATAAAGAAGGCAAAGAAGAAAAAGATGATGAAGAAGAAGAAGAAGTGGAAGATAAGAAAGAAGAAGAAGAAGAAGAAGAAGAAGAAGAAGAAGAAAATAAAGTAGAAGAATTAGAAATTAAAGAAGAAGAAGAAAAGGAGGAAGAAGAAAAAGAAGAAGAAGAAGAGGAAGATGAAGAAGAAGAGTAAGAAGAGATGGGCTGAGGATTATGGATTAGGTGTTAGGGATTTGGAATTAGAGATTATGGGGGAGTGATTAGGGATTAGGGAATATAGATAATGGATTAAGGGGCGAGGGATTAGGGATTAGAGATTAAGTATTAGGGATTAGGGATTAGTGGGAGAGGGATTAGGTATTAAGCATTAAGGATTAGGAAATAGGGATTAGTGATTGGCATTTTATAATTTTGTGTTTTGGGATTAATGATAATTGATTAGAGAGTAGGGATTTGGGATTAAATAACAGGAATTAAGGATTAAGGATTAGGGATTAAAGATGAAGGGATTAATGATTATGGATTAAGGATTTGGGATTAAAGATTAAGATATTAATTATTAAAGATTAGGGATTATGGATTAAAGAATAAGGATTATTGATTTAAGATTAGTGATTAAGAATGTGGGATTAAGGAATAAGTATTAGAGATTAGAGATTAAGGCTTAAAGATTCAGGGATTATGATTAAGATAAGGGGTTATATATTGGATTTTAATGATAAAGGATTAATTATTAAGGGTTAAGAATTAAAGATTAAGGATTAAAGATAAGGGATTAGGGATCAAGGATTTGTGATTAGGGATTATGGATCATAGATTGGGGATTAAGGATTAGGGAAGAAGAAGAAGAAGAAGATGTGGAAGAAGAAGAGGAAAAAGAAGAAGAAGAAGAAAGATGAAGAAAGAAAGATTAAGGAAGTAGAAAGAATGAAGGAAGAAGGAAGAAGGAAGAAGAAAGATTAAAGACAAAAGAAGAAAGAAGACATAAGAATGAAGAAAGAAGTAGAAGAAAAAGTAGATGATGAAGAAGAAGAAGAAGGAGAACGAGAAGAAGGAAGACAAGGAGAAGGAGGAGGAGAAGGAGAAGGAGTTGGAGAATGAGAAGAAGAAGGAAAAAGAGAAGGAGAACGAGAAGGAGAAGGATAAGGAGAAGTAGAAGGGGAAGGCGAAGTTGAAAGATGATGAGAAGAAATAGTAGTAGTAGTAGAAGAAGAAGAAGACGAAGAAGAAGATGAAGAATAAGAAATAAAAGAAGAGGAAGAAGAAAAAAAAGTAGAAGAAGAAGATGATGATGTTGAAGAAGTAGAAGAGGTAGAAGAAGAGAAAAAAGAATTACAAGAAAAGAAGAAAATAGAGAAAAAGAAGTAGAGGAAGAAGTAGAAGAAGAAAAAGAAGAAGAAGAACAGAAAGATGATGATGAAGAAAAAGAGGAAGAAAAAGAAGAAGAGGAGGAGGAAGAAGAAGAAGAAGAAGAGGAAGAAGAAGAAGAAGAAGAAGAAGAGTAAGATCTGGAAGTGAGGAAGAAGAAGAAGATGAGGAAGAGGAAGAAGATGGAGAGAAAGAAGAAGAAGAAGAAGAAGAACAAGAACAAGAGGAAGAGGAGGAGGAAGAAGAAGAAGAAGAGAGAGAAGAGATGGATTAAGGATTAACAAGAAATAGATTTGGGATTAGGAGCTAAGAATTAAGGATTAGGGATTATGATTAAGGGATTGAAGATTCACGACTCGAGGTTATCAATTTGAGATTAAAGATTAGGGATTATGGATTAAACATTAGGAAGTAAGGATTAATGAATAAGTAATAGGCATTAAAGATTAAGGATTAAAGATTAGAGATAACATGATTAATGATTATGGATTACGGTTTAGGGATTAAGGATTAATGATTAAGAATTAAAGGATTAATTACTAAGGATTATATACTTAGTATTCTAGATTATGGATAATAGAATAGAGATTACGATTAAGGATTAGAGATTATGGACTAGAGATTAAGCAATCAGGATTAGGATTAAGGATTAGGGATTAGGAATTTGGGATTAAGGATTAGAGATCAGGGATTAAGGATTAGGGATAAAAGTTTAGAAAATAAGGATCAACTATAATGGATTGTAGATTAAGGATTAGAGATTAGGGATTAAGGATTATGCTTCAGGGATAATGGATGGATTAGGGATTAATGATTTTTGATTAATGATTAAGGATTAGGGATTAGGAAGGGATTGATTAAAGTTAATAGATGAAGTATTATTTATTAGAGATTTGTTAAGAAAAGATTAAGGCGGTCAAATTAGACAATATGAATTAAGGGTTATGAAGAAAAAGAAGGACAAGAAGAAGAAGATGAAGAAGAAGAAGAAGAGCAAAAACAACAACAAGGAGAAGAAGAAGAAGAAGATGATGATGATGATGATGATCATGATGATGGAGAAGAAGAAGGGGAGGAGAAGAACAATAATAAGAAGGAGAAGAAGAAAAAAAGGAGAAAGAAGAAGAAGAGGAAGGAAAAGTAGAGGAAGAGGAAGAAGTAATAGAAAAAGAAGAAGAGAAAGACGAAGAAGAGGAAGAAGAAGAAGAGAAAGACGAAGAAGAAAAGAAAGACGAAGAAGAGGAAGAAGAAGAAGAGAAAGACGAAGAAGAAGAAGAAGAAGAGGAAGAAGAAGAAGGAGAAGTGTAGGAAGAGGAAGAAGAAGAATGTGAAGTAGTAGTAGTAGTCAAAGAGGAAGGGGGAGATGAAGAAGAAAAAAAAAAAAAATAATAATAATAATAATAATAATAAAAGGAAGATGAAGAAGAAGAAAGAGAAGAGCAAGAAGAGTAGAAGAAGAAGAAGAAGAACGAGAAGAAGAAGAAGAAAAAAAGAAGAATAAATTGAAGAGGGAAAAGAAGAATAATAAAATGTAGAAAAAGAAGAAGAAAAATAGGAAGAAAAAGACAAGTAGAGGTAGAAGCAGAGAAAGAAGAGGAGAAAGAAGTAGAAGTCAAAGAAGAAGAAGAACAAGAAGTAAAAGAAGAAGAAGAAGAGGAAAAAGAAGAAGAGGAAGGAGAAGTAGAAGAAGAGGAAGGAGAAGAAGAAGAAGAAGAAGAGGATGTAGAAGAAGAAGATGAAGAAGAAGAGAAAGTGAAAGAAGAAGAAGAAGAAGTAGAGGAAGATAAGAAAGAAGAGGATGAAAAAGAAGAAGAATGGGAAGAAGAAGAAGAAGAAGTACATAAAGAAGAAGAAGAATTAACAGATTTAGGATTAGTGTTCAGAGGTTAGGCATTACAGATTAGGGACTAAGGAATGAAGGATTGGTGATTAGGTATCTAAGAATATAGATTAAAGATTAAGGACAGGGATTTGCGAGTTGACACTTAGGGATTATAGTTTAGAGATTAGGGATTATAGATTAAAGAGAGGAGATTGAGAAATAAGTTGTAAGGATTTGGGATTAGGGAATAAGGATTAGGGATGAGGGTTTACGGATTCCATGTTTGGGATTATTATTTATAGATTAGAGATTAGGGGTTAGAGGATAGGAATTAAAGATTAAGGGTTAAAGATCAGGGATAGATTTTTTATGAAGGATTAAGAATTTGGGATTTAGGATTAAAGATTAGGGATTTGTAGGAAGGAAGAAAAAAAAAGAATAAAGAAAGAAGAAAGAAGAAGTAGAGGAGGAAAAAGTAGAAGAAGAAGAAGAACAAGAGGAAGAAGAAGAGAAAGATAAAGAAAAGGAAGAAGGAAGAAAGAAGAAGAATGAAAGAAGATGGAAGGAGGAAAGATGAAGGATGGAGGAAGAGAGAAGAAGAAAGAAGAAAGAAGAATGAACAAAGAAAAAAAGAAGAAAAAGAAGATGAAGAAGGAGGAGAAGAAGGAGAAAGGGAAGGAGGACATAGAGAAGATGGAGGAGAAGGAGAAAGACAAGGAGAAGGAGAAGTAGAAGGAAAAGGAGGAGAAGGAGAAGGACAAAGACAAAGAGAAGGAGGTGGAGGAGAAGAAGGAGAAGAAGAATAAGAAGAAGAAGGAGAAGAAGAAGAAGAAGAAAAAGAAGAAGAAATAAAAGAAGAAGAAGAAAAAGAAGAAAAAGAAGGAGGAGAACAAAAAGAAAAGAAGAAGAATAACAAGAATTAGAAAAGAAGAAGAAGGAGAAGAAGAGGAAGAAGAGGAAGAAGAAGATGAGGAAGAAGAAGAAGTAGAAGGAGATGAATTAGTAGGGGAAGGTGAAGAAGAAAAAGAAGAAGAAGAAAAGAAGAAGAGGAAGAAGAAGAAGAAGAAAATGAGGAAGAAGGAGAAGAAGTGGAAGAAGAAGAAAAAGAAGAAGAAGAGGAAGAAAAAAAAGAACAATAAGAAGAAAAGGAGGATTGGGGATTAAGGATTAGGGGTTATGGAATCAGAATTGGGATTAAGGAATGATGGATTAGAGATTAGGTATCGAGGAATTTGTATTAAAGATTTGGAAGGGACTAATTAGGGATTAGGGATTATGGATTTGGGAGTTAGCAATAAGGGATTCAAGTTTAGAGATTAGAGATTTGATATTAGGGAGTAAGAATAAAGAAATAAGTAAAAAAATTAGGGAATACTGATTATGTATTAAAGATTATATATTAGAGACTAAGGATTAGAGATGAGGGTATTAATTATTAGGTGTTAGAGATTAGGGATTAAGAATTAAGAGATTAAGTACTAAAGGTTAGGAATTTATGTTTAAAAATTAAGGATAAGGCATAAAAGAATAGGGATTAAGGATTAAAGATTTGTGATTAGGGATGTAGGATGTAGGATTAGATGTTAGAGATTAAGGATTATGGATTAATGAATTTTGATTAGCATCAGAGATTAGGGATTAGGGATTTGTAATTACGGATTAGGAATTAGAGTTTAGAGATTATGGATTATGAGTTATTGATTATAGATAAGAGATTAGGGATTTCGTGTTAGAGATTAAAGTTTAGGGATTAGAGCTTAAGATTTAAAGACTAATGTTTAAAAATTAGGGATGGATTAGCCTTATGGATTAAGGATCAAGTATTAGGGATTATGGAGAATGAAGAAGGAAGAAAGTAAAAGTAAGAAGGAAGAAGGAAGAAAGAAGAAGAGGAGGAGAAAAAAGAAGAGGAAGAAGTTGAAGAAGAAGAGGAAGAAGAGGAAGAATAAAGAAGATGATAGAAGGAAGAAGACAGAAGGAAGAAAAAGGAAGGTGAAATAAGGAAGGAGGAAGGAAGAAGGGAGAAGAAAGAAGGAAGAAGAAAGAAGAAAGAAGAAAGAAAGAAAGAAGAAGAAGAAGAAGAAGAAGAAGAAGAAGAATAAAGAGAAGGAGAAGAGGAAGAGGGATGAGCAAAAGGAGGAGGAAGAGAAGGAGATGGAGGAGAAGGAGAAGGAGAAAGAGAAGGAGATGGAGAAGGAGAAGGAGAAGGAGAAAGAGGAACAGGAGAAGGCTAAGGAGAAGAAGAAGGAGAAGGAGAAAGACAATAAGACCTTTTGATGAATTGGACTAAAAAATGATCCAAATTTGTCTAGTGGAAAAGAAAGACCCAAGAGATATTGAGATTAGAATATATGCTTAATGTGAAACTATATGCATCAATTTTTTATGATAATTATGATCCTAAAGATCATATTAACTAACAGAGCAATATGGATGATTATTTTAACTAGCATCAAATGTGTGAGTAAAAAAGTATCGATTTACTAAGACTACACCCAGTATATTGCCTGTAGGTTTCTTAGAAACTTAGAGTAACAATATACTAACAATGATGAAGAGGTACCCTAAATGTAAAGAAACCTTAAGATTAGGATATAAAATAGCTTTATTCCAATAACCTATAATATCAAATATAAGATAAATAACAAAAATTTTGTTAATTTGTTAGATCTATTGAAGAGTATATTAATAAGTTTGAACACTATAAACTTAGGTGAGACATAAATAAGCTCAGGTATGTAATCCTTTTCTTTTTTATGGTAAATTTAATGTAATATATATAAGTAGAGCATAACTTGAGAAATGTTACTACCTCAAGGCAAGTTTATTGCATAACTCAAAATATTATTAAAAGTAAAAACTTTTATTTCAGGAAAAATAATGAGTCAATTCCTCTAAATGTTTGCACCATCATTTCTCAATCCTATCATACTCACACTTCTTCTACCCTAACCACTATGGTCTTTAAATCTCCAATCCTATATTACCATCCCCTTCTCAATACCATTGTTCAAGACAACCCAACTAATTTGGAATTTCCTATTTAATTTCCATGAAAAGAAACATGTAGTAGTAAACTACTAATAGAGATCCATTACTATGAACTAAAAGGTGATAATGTATATGAAGAGTCAGAATAAGAAGAAAGCGTAATGTTTGATGAGGAAGCTGAGTAAGAATTAGAAAACACGAAAAAGTATACGCTTAAATGCAAAATTTAATGGACATCCCTATTGGATGATCATAGATAATGATAGGTAAAACATTACAAAATATCGTATAAATATCAAACAAATAATAGCTTCTTTCTTGGAACATCCAATCTATATCATGGATAAATAAAACCTCTATCCTATTAAACAATAATGTTACGTATTATTAAAATTAGGTTGGTATAATGATGAGATTTTGTGTGATGTCATACATATGCAAGTATGTCATTTTATTTTTAGAAGATTATGATTTTTTTAGATGAATGTGACCCTTAATGGTAAGACAAATATGTGATCTTTTATTTTATGATGAAAAGATGATCACATTATACTATACTTTACTTTATGAGAGACCCTAATCACTTAAGCTTAACAAATATATAGAAACATTTAACTTCTTGGATAAAGAAAAAGGAAAGACAAAGAATTTAGGCTTGAATACACTATCCTAAGTTAGGAAGACTCTTGATTAAAGAGACTTAGTTTTGTTATAATTAAGAAGTTAGCAACCACCTTACTAGACCCACCACTTATTATATAGGTTTATGATAATAAGCCATTATTTTTTATTGACCTTATTCTCTTACTAGTATACCTTCAAATTTCAATCTCTACAAAAATTTCTTTATTACTTATAATAATATCTAAAAAAATTAAATGTAGTAATGAAACACACAAGGTACTAGTAGATACTGAAAGAAAGGTTAGGAAATTTTATGAAAGAGACTATGTTATAATTAAAGTTGTTTCATAATAGTTTTTTGTGGTAGCTTACAAAAAATTATGAGTGCATGAAGTTTGAATTTTTAAGAATATTGAAAAACGTGGAATTAATAAATTTATGTTTAATTTGTTAGAAAAGTATGAGATTAAGACAACCTTTTATTTGAGCCTGATTTTCCTATGTTGAGTGAGTTTGTTGTTACCACTACATTAACTTTGAGAATAAGAATAATGTGGAAAAAATTTAGATCGTGACACAATTCTAATACACTCCTATGTAAAGCACGAACAAGGTGCCTTCATCCCTAGATGCAACATTTCGGATAATATCTTCATCGCACAGGAAATGGTCTCCAGAATGCACTCCTGCACTGCAAAAACTAGGCTCATGGCTGTTAAGATTGATACGATGTTCCTGTGGTTAACTGCAACACTATGTTGCATAAGATAAAGATCGAGGTTGTCGCAGCAGCAAAGCATCGCAACCTTTACTTATCCATGTCCAGTGAGAACCCTTGCAGCTCCAATAAACTGCCTGTAGCCCATATTTTGGTTCCCCCTACTAGATGGTTTAAAGTGAATTGTGACGCTACAGTTGGGGAGGATACCGCTCGCCTTGGGTTCGTGGTGAGGGAATACAAGGGGAAGCCGATACTGGTGGTTGGTAGAAGGGTTATCTCGCATGCTAGTGAAGCTATGGATGTTCAGGCAATGCTAAAAGCCCTTGACTTGTTAAGGGATACCCTTTCCTAATATCATGTTACGGAGATTTAGATAAACTCGATGTCGGTGCTGTAGGAGGTTTGTAAGCTCATCTCCCACCCGCATGTGCTGGATCGCTTTGCTGAGGCTATTGAGCATGCAAGGTGCCTGGATGCACTAAGTTTTCCCACATCTGTAGAGAGGGAAATGTGCCAGCTGACTTGGTTGCGCATGCTGCTTGTTGTGTTGATTTTGTCTAAGAAAGGGGGTGTCCCTTGCCAAGCCCCTCATCAAACTTATGCTGTTAGATTTCATGTTTGACACTCTGTGAGAATCATCCATGAAAATCTTTTGTAAGGTTCATGCCTCCTTTTGAATAAAAAAATCAATGTAAATGATACATAAGAGTAGAATTAAAGATCAAAGTAATATTAAAACAAAAAAAAGTTATTTTAAAAAAATGGGGTAAATTTTATAGGAAGGTGACATTACAAGATACTAATTTAATTGAGTCTTGCAACCTCAATTGTGAAATAAGCTACGAATCAAAATGTATTATAAATCATTCAAAAACTTTGTAAAATAAATATTTAAAAATAGGTAAATAAATATAAAAAATGATAGAGCTTGTTGAGATTAGTCCAAAGATATTTGTTTACACTCCATTGAGCTCCATTTAGAATTACTACGAACTCTTAAAGTAAATTTACATAAATAATAATTATTTGTTATTTTCATATTAAGTAAATATATGTTCGTGTTTAAAAGAGATAAATTGAAGCACTATAATATATCAAAATCAAAAAGATGCAAAAGTAACATGACAAAAGATTTAACGTTATAAAATAATATAACCAAATCATAAGAAAAATTTGAAGAAAGACGATAAATTATATATCAAAGTTAGATTCCAACAAACTAAGGCGATTGAGTGTAACATTCCTAATTGATAAATCAAGTATAAATCTCATAATGTGTTCTAAAACACTTGAAAATAAAAATATTTAAATGAATAAAAAGTGAATATTTTAGTCGATAGAGTTTTTTGAGAGTAGTCCAATGACATTAATTTGATATTCATCGATCCTCTTTAGAAGTTACTACAAATTAACAAAGTAAATAAGTATTTATTACAATAAATTATTTTTAAATATTAAGAATATATATATTAAATCTAAAATTATATAAATTAGAGAAATGCAATAAAATGAGCTTTAATTGATGGTCACACGAAAGTAGAATTTTACTTTTATAGTAATATAATGAAATCAAAGAAACAAATTATAAACAAACATATTATGTCCAAAACATTTGCATTCTAATATATTTAAGTGATCGAGTATGAAATCCTCAAATTTCAAATCCTGTATGCTAAAAAATATCTCATAAAATAAGCATAAACTATCAAAAAATAAAATAATCGAAAATATAAAAGTGACTATTTCTTTGATAGACCTCATCACATTGATTTCAATGATGTTTTTTTCATCTTGATAAAACCGCATTGGAATTAGTACGTATTACCAAATTAAAGAAGCATACATTATCATAAACTATTATTTTAATATTTCATAAATATATATTAAAGTTTAAGTGAGATAAATTGATGTAATGTAATATTATGAAAACAAATTGAGGTAATGTCACACAAAAGAAAATTTTAAGTAGCATAATAATATCACCAACTTAAAGAAAAAAATTTAAAAAATTGACATAAATTATAAAGGAAAGCAACATTTCAGGATATTAAACAGATTGAGTGTAATATTTTAGATCATTAAATCAAGCACGAATTGAAATGACTCATAAAACATGTGAAAACCTTAAAACTAAAATATTAAAAAATATGAAAGTTAATATTTAATTGGATAAAACTCGTCAAAGATTGTCTAATGACATTTTTTAGGTCTCGATCAAACTTGTTTAAAATTATTATAAATTTAAAAAAAAATAGGAATAAAAAAAATTATTATTTTAATATTTTGTAAATATTTAATCAAGATAAAATTAGATAACCCAAAGTTATGGAATATAACCAAATCAAAGCCAAGTAAAAGTCACATAAGAGGATATTTTTAAATTCGTTGTAGTATAATTAACATTAGTGGTATCTAAAAGTTGCATTCAATATACTAAAGGTATTGAGCATAAAATCCTCGATTGATATATCATGTACAAATTAAGAGTGTTGTAAAGTGTTCAAAACCTTTAGTTAAACAAAATATATAATAAAAATAAAAAAAAAAATATTTCATTATGTAAACCTTTTTTAGATGAGTCCAATGTTTTTTGCTTTCTCTTGATTGGACCTAGTTTAAAATTACTATGAATTATGAATGTAAATAAGCATAAATTTCAATAAATAATTCTTGAAGGTTAAGTAATTGTACATTAAAGCTGAAATGAGATAAATTGAAAGTGTATGATATAACTAAATCAAACAGATGTAAAGGTCACATGATAATAGAATTAGAAATTTAAAGTAATACGAGTTAATCAAGGAAAAATGTTCAAAGAAGTGAGATAAATTTTACTAAGAAGTTCTATTCCAAGATACTAAAGATGGAGCGTGACATCTTTGAATGATAAATTATGTATGATTTAAAATATCTCATAAAGCATACTAGAACCATAAAAAATAAAATATTTAAAAATACAAAAAAAGAATACACTATTGTATAAAGCATGTTTAGAAGAGTCCATTGATTTTTGTTTTATCTCGATCAGAGTTTGTGAATAATTACTACAAATTATCATATTTAATAATTATAAATAATAATAAATTATTATCTGAAAATTAAGTAAAAGAAGATTGAAGCTAAAATGAGATAATTTGATGCAACATAATATAACCAAAAAGTAAATTAAAGTAAAACCTTTTCAGAAATGATACAAATTCTACCAAAAAATTATCATTTAAGATTCATAGGTGATCATGCGTAACATACTCTGTTGTCAAGTCATGCATCAATTAAAATGTCTCATCTAGCAAGTTGAATACTAAGAATGATATTTAAAACTACAAAGATGAATATTTAATTAGAGAGGAATTATGGAGACAAATCCAATGATAACTAGTTTATCTCGATCAAACCTTGTTTGTAATTACTACCTTTTACCAAAATAAACAAATAAAAAATATACAGTAATGCTAAAATGAGGTAAATTAAAGTTATAAAATACCAAAAAAATCAAGGTGATGTGAAGGTCACACAATAAGAGAATTAGAGTTTTATTATAGTATAATCAAATAAAACAAAACAAATTCAACAAATTAGATAACTTGTAAGAGTAAGAATCATTCCAAGATATTAACCATATTGAGTGTGATATTCTAAGTCATCAAAAAAAGGACGAATAAAAAAGTCTCACAAATGATCCACAAACCCTGAAAAGCTAAATATTTTGATGCATAAAATTAGTCAAATGACATTTGTTTGGTTTTATTCACACATTTCTAAGAGTCACTATGAATTTAAAAAATAAGAAAAAATTATTTATTAATATTAAGTAAATATATGTTGAAGATTAAATAAGATAAATCAAAGTAATATAATTAAACTAAATCAAAGCTAAACAAATGTCACATAAGAGGAAGTTAGGCTCACATAAAAAAATTACTAAATGTATGAAAAAATTTGAAAGAATGGCCCAAATTATAAGGAATGCTGCATTCTAACATACTAACGAGGTAGAGCATAATAACCTCAATCATCAGCATAAGTCCAATGATATTTTGTTCATCTCAAGTAGACATCATTGGTAATTACTTTTAATTTAAAAACATAAAAAGCAAGAACAATAATCAATTATTTTTTTAATATTAAGTAAATATGTATTAAAGATATAATGAGACAAAATAAAATAACATTATATAACCAAATCAAAATAATGTAAAGGCCATATGAGAAGAGAACTTAAGTTTTTAAGTAATATAAACAAATCATAGGAAAGCATTTCAACAATTGAAATAAATTATATGAGAAAGTTGTATTACAAGATAGTGAGGAGATTGAGTAAATCTACCTTGATTATCAAATTAGAAGTAAATCAATATGTATCACAGAGCATGAAAAAACCTTAATCAAATAGAATACTTGAAAAAAAAATATTTCATTTGATATTACCCCTTAAGATGACTTCAATGATGTCTTTTTGCTTTGACTTGACCACAATTGAAATTACTATAAATTAATTATTTTTTTATTATTAGGTAATTGTATATTAAAATGAAATTAGATAAATTGAAGAAAAATAATATAACCAAATCAAAGTGATGTAAAGGTCACTTTAGAGGATTTTTAGTATTACATAACAATATAACCAAGTCAAAGCAAGAACATTTAAAAATTAAGACAATTATATGTGAAACTTGAATTAAGACAAACTAATGAGATCAAGTGTGACATCCTTAGTTATTTAAACATATAAAAATTCAATTGATTCTAAAAAAACAATGCACAAGAAAATAAATTATTTAAAAATATAATTATGAATGTAAAATCGATAAAGCTTATTGAGACAGTATAATGACATTTGTTTGATCTTAATCAGACTATTTGTAAAATTTTTGCAAAATATAAAATTAATTAAATATATATACTAATTTATTTTTAAAATTAATAAAATATAAATTAAACCTAAATAAAATAAATTGGAGCAATTTAATATAACAAAATTAATGCAAAACAATGGTCACTAGGTCATGATTTAGAGTTACATAATAGTATAATCAAATGATAGAGAAAATTTAAAGAAATAGATAGATAGTGTGGTAAAGTTAAATTACAAGACTATGAGAAAATCGAGTATAATATCACGAAACATCAAATCAAATACTAATCAAAATATATGCTATACCATGCCAAAGCTCCAAACAATTTGAATACATAAGAAAAATTTATGGGAAAGCTGTATTCCATGATACTAAGGGGTAGACCATATTATCCTCGATCACCGAATCAGGTATTAATTAAAAAGCTTCTTAAAGTATGTAAAAGTTGAAGAAAATAAAATATAAAAAAATATTAAAAAAATTTATAAGATAAAGGTTATCAAGACTAGTCCAATGACATTTTTTCCTTTCGATTATTTCCCACTTGAGTTTGATGAAAAATAGCAATGTGAATGAGCTTAAAGAAAAATAAACTATTTTTTTTTAATGTTAAGTAGTTTTATTTTAAAGTTGAATTGACACAAATTAAACCAACATAATATAAAAATGTCAAAGTGGTACAAAAGTGACGTGAGAGGAGGATTAGAATCCTATAGTAATATATAAAAGTAAAGGCAAACATTTTATATAAATGACAAACAATTATATCAAAAAATTGCATTCCAAAATACTAAGGAGATAAAGTGAAATAACTTTGATCATCAAATTAAGTACAAATCAAAATGCTTCCCAAAACATCATAAACAGCTAGGAAAATAAAATATATAAAAATAAAAATAAATATTTTATTGTTTAGAACTTTTTGAGATTCGTCTAATGACCAAGTGTCTTCTTGATCAAACCTCATTACATATAACAATAAATTACCATAGTGAATAATAATAAATATTAAAAACTTATTTTAAAAATATTTAGTAAATATATGTTAAAGTTGAATTGAGATAAATTAAAGTATTGTAATATAATATAATCAAAGTAATGTAAATATCACATGAGAGGATAATTAGACAATCATAATAATATAACTAAATTAAAGTAAACAATTTTAACTAATGTGATTATATAACAAAGTTGCATTCCAATTTACAGGGAGATCCAATGTAACATTCTTACTCATCAAGCTAGGTTCGAATCAAAATGTCCTATAAAGCAAACCTAAACTCTAATGAAATAGAATAATAAGAAATATAAAAAACTAATATTTAGTTAGATAGAGCTCGTCAAGAAATGGCCAACCTTGTTTGCTTCGACTTGATTGAATATCATGTAGAATTACTTCAAACTTCTAAAGTAAATAAGCATTACTAAAACTTTGTTGTTATTTTAATGTTAAGTTAGTATATATTAAATTTGAAATGAGATAAAATGAACAAAATTTAATATAACAAAATAAAGGTGATCTAAAGGTCAAAAAGAGGAGATCAGCAGTTGCATGGCAATGTTACTTATTAAAAGTGAAAACATTGAAGGAATGAGACCATTTATAGAACAAAGTTACATTCCAAGGCTCTATGTAAATCATGTGCAATAATATTGATCATCAAATTAGGTATGAATGTAAATGTCCTGTAAATATGCCATAACCCATAAAACAATATTTAAAATTATAAAAAAGAATAATTTTTGGATAGAGCTCATCGAGAAGAGTCCAATGATGTTTGTTTTTCCTCATTAAATCTTTTCATAGTTACTAAAAAATACTAAAGGTAGGCAAATTCAAAGAAAATGAGATAAATTAAATACATATAATATGACAAAATCATTGTGATGTAAAGGTCCACCATATGAGAAATGAAGTTTAAAATTTATATAGCAAAAATAAAGCTAAAAGTTAGAGAAAATAAGATAAATTTTATGGATGTTTGCTTTCTTATTTACTAATAACATGGAGTGTGAAATGAGATAAGTTTTATGTAGTAGTTGCATTCCAAGATACTAACAAGATCTTATATAAGATGATTATCATCAAATCAAGTAAAAATCAAGACTTTAAGTAATTCAATCCAATTTATTAGAAAATGAAATATTTAAAAATTTGAAATTGAATGTTTAAATGGATAGAATTCATAAGATTATTTGACCAACATTTGTTTCTACTCATTCTAACCTCATTTGAAAATACTATAATTTAAAAGCTCTAATGACCATAAATAAAAAAATATTATTATTATAATGTTAAGAAAATATATATTAAAACTAAAATAAGATAAACTAAACTAATGTAATATTTATAAATCTAAGAAATGTAAAGATAAAATGAGTAGAGAGTTAGAGTAACATTGTAATACAACCTAATTGATTAAAAACATTTGAGAAATAATATAAATTTTATGGGAATATTGTATTCAAAGTTACTATGAGGATCAACTAGATGGCCTCCATCTTTAAATTAGGTATGAATCAAAATATCTCTTCAAATATGTCAAACATCTAAGTAAATACCATATTTTATAGAATTAAATTAAATGTTTAATTTGATTCAGCCCATTAAGATGAGTCCAACAACAATTGTTTAGTCTTGCTCAGAACTTATTTAGAATTATTGTGAATTGCAAAATTAAACAAGCGATGCAAGCAAAATTTATTTGTTTAAAATATTTTAATAGTCTTTAAAACTAAAATAAAATAAATTGAAGTAGTATAATATATCCAAAGAAAAGTGATGTAAGGGTCACACAATAGAGTTTGAATTTTTTTATAGTTAAACCAAATGAAAAAAACATTTTAACAAAAGAATTAAATTGTATGGAAAAGTTGGACTTCAACATACTAATGAGATCGAGTGCAATATCCTCAACTATGAAATAATGAATATAACAAAATGATTCGAAATGTTTGCAGAAATTTATAGGAAATAAAATATTTAAAAAAAATAAACATTTAATTGTGTGGAATTCATTGTGTTGAGTCTAGTGACATTTATTTTATCTCTATCTCACATTATTTGGATCACTTTGAACAAGCAAAGAAAATAAGTATAAATAGTCAACAATTATTAATTTAATATTAAGAAAATATATATTAAAGCTTAAAAAGGTATTTTTTTAATAATGTAATATAATAAAATCTAAACAATATAAAGGTCACATGAGAGGAGATTAAAAGTTTCATAGGAATACAACAAAATGAAAGTGAAGTATTTCGACAAAAGAGAAACATTTTACATTAAATTTGAATTTGAAGATTCTAAGGAAACCATGATAACAACCTTAATCACAAAATCAATCACAAATCATCATCATGCATGTTAAAACTATAAGAAATATATTTAAAGAAATGTATGATTATTAAAAAATTTATTTTTTTTGTCTCAAATGGATGACATTTATAATCAATATAAATTTTCGAAGTAAATATACATTAACAATAATAAATTATTATTTTAATATTATATAAATATATATTAAAGCTAAAATAAGGTAAGTTGAAGCCATATAATATACAATAATAAATGCAATCTAAAAGGTCACAAATATGGAGAATTAGAGTTTCATGCCTAAATAATTGAATTAAAGTAAAAAAGTTAAAATAAATGAGATAAATCTAATGGCATTTTGAGAAACTAATGGCATCAAGTTTATGGTCATCATTTGTTAATATTTGTGATAAATAAAAATTTCTCCAAAATCATACAAAATCATAGAAAATAAAATATTTAAAAATATAAAAAGTAAATAATTATTTGGATTTAGCTCATCATGATTAGTTAATTGATGTTTGTTTCCTCTTAGTTAAACGTCATTTGATGTTAATGTAAATTAGAAAATAAGATAAGCTTAAATAATAATAAATTATATTTTAATATTATAAAGATATATAGCGAAATTCAAATAAGAAAAATTGAAGCAAATATAATATAACCAAATCCAGGAAATGTAGAGTAACATGAGCAAATATTTCTAGTTATATAGTAATATTACCAAGTGAAAACAAAAAGTTCGAAGAAATGATTTAAATTATATGGAAAAATTGTATTGTAAGATAATGAGTAGAATATGTATAACATTCTCAATCATTAAATTAGGTATGAATCAAGTGCCTCCTAAAAAGTACCAAAACACTATAAATAAAAATGTTTAAAACCATTAAATTGAATTTTAACTAGAAAGAGCTCACAGAGAAGAGTCCAACAACATTTTTTTCCTATCGATTAGAGGTTGTTTGGATTTAATGTGAATTATCAAAGTAAACAATCATAAATAATAATAAATTATTATATTAATATTAAGTGAACATATATTAATGCTAAGATTAGATAAATTGAAGCAATGTTCTTTAACTAAATCAATGAGAAGCAAAGGTAATATGAGAGGAGATTTGGAGTTACATAGTAATATAACTAAATCTTAATAAAATAGTTTGAATAAATGAAATAAATAAGTCATAAAAGTTGATTTCCAAGATATTAAAGAGATCAAGAGTAATACCCATAACCATCAATTTCTGTAAACTCTAAAAATCTTACAAAGTGTCCTAAAACTATAGAAAATAAAATATTTTTAAAAAAAATAAAAAGAATGCTTAATTGAATTATGTATGCTAAGTTGAGTCCAAAGGAATTTGTTTTGTCCAAATCTAATCTTGTTTGGAATTACAACCTTTACAAAATCAAAAAAGAAAGAAAAATTCAAAATTTCTTATCATAATATGAAATAAAAACATATTAAACCAAAAATTAGATCAATTTCATCTAAGTATAATAGCTAAATTAAGGTGATGTAAAGGTCGCATGAGAGGAAAATTTGGGCAACATAGTAATATATCGAAATGAAAGTGAACACTTTAAAAGAACTAGAACAATTATATGAGAAGATTGCATTCCTAAATTCTTTGGAGATTGATTGTAAGACCAATGATTATCAAATAACGTATGAATTAAAATATCTTGTAATGCATGATAAAACTCTCAAAATATTTAAGAATTTAAGAATAAATATTTTATTAGATAGAGCTCATTGAGAAAAGTCCAATGACATTTGTTTTCTATCAAAAGAACCTCATTTGAAATTATCATGCATTGCAAAACTAAATGAAGATAAGAAAAAAAGTTATTCACTTAATGCTATGTAAGTTTAGAGTAAAACTAAAAAGGGAAAAATTGAACTATTTTAATATCACTAACTATGATATAATGGTCGCATAATAAGAGAATTAGAGTGTAGTAGTGTTACAACCAAATCAAAGCTAAAGAATTCGAAGAAATAAGATTCATTATATGGTGGAGTTGCATTATATGATATTAAGGTGAGTGAGTGCGACATTGATGATCACTAAATCTTGAACGAATTGAAATGTCACATGAAGTGTGCCAAAATAATAAAAATAATACTTTTTAAAAATGTAAAAAAGAATATCTTTTTTTTGTTAGAGTTAATCTAGATAAGTCTAATGACGTTGGGTTTATTTTGAGCAAAGTTCCTTTGGAATATGTTAATTACCAAACTAAATAAATAGAAATAAAAAATATTATCTTAATATTAAGAATACATTAAAGTTGAAATTAGATAAAATAAAACTATGTAACGAAACAAAAAACCCCTTGTAAAATGGAGATGAGAGAAAATTTATAATTAAATAGAAATATTGCCAAATCAATGTGAAAATTTTAAAGTGACATAAATTATAAAAGAAAGATGCAGTCTAAGATACTAAGGAGATCAAGTGTAACATCATCAATCATCAAACAAAATATGAATCAAAATACATATTAATGCATGCCAAATTCTTAGAAAAAATATTTTAAAACTATTAAAAAGTATTTATATAAATAATAATAAATAATAATAAGTTACTATGAACTAGCAAAGTAAATAATATTCTTTATCTTAATTAGGCTTTGTTTGTTATCATTATTAATAAAGAAAACAAATATGGTTAAATGAAAATAAACTTTTTCTTAATATTAAGTAAACATAAATTAAAGTTGAAATGAGTTAAATTGAGATAATACAATATAATCAAATCAAAACAAAGCAAAGGTCAAATAAGAAGAGAATTAGAGTTTCATAATAACATAACCATCTAAAACAAAAAATTAAAATAATTGAGATAAATTGTATAAGATAATTTAATATCAAGGCATTAAGGAGATCGATTATAATATTCTCAATCATCAATTCAAGTATGATTTAAGAAATTATGCAAAATTTATGTTAAAATAAAATTTAATTAATTTGAAAGTAAAAATTTAATTTGATTATGCTCATTGAGATGAGTCTATCATGTTTCTTAAATCTAAACTGAGCCTCATTTTGAATTTCTATGAATTAAAAACTAAATAAGAGTAAACAATAATAGACTAATTTTTACTTGCTAGTATTTACATATTATGAAACAAATTAGATAAATTCAAGCAAACTAATATAACCAAATCAATATGATGTAAAGGTCATATCAGACGAGATTTAAGATAACAAGCTAATATATCCAAATAAAAGCAAAAAGAAATTGAATAAATAGAGATGAATTGTTTGAGAAAGTTACATTCTAAAATATTAAAAATATTTAGTGCAATATCCTTAATAGCAAAACGAAGTAATCAAAATCTTTTTGTAAAGTGAGACAAAACTTTTCCAAATAAAAAAAATTTAAAAAATATTAAAAATGAATATTTAATTAAATAGAGCTTTTCGAGACAATTTGAATGACTTTTACTTTATCTTGGTCAGACCTTCTTTGGAATTATTATTAAATTAGAGTAAATAATGATAAAATAGTTTTTTAAATTTCAATAAATAAATATTAAATCTAAAATAAGATAAATTGAAGCAAACAAATGTTTCCCAATCAAATCAATATAAAGGTCATATAAGTGATAATTTAAAGAAACATAGTAATATAAGTAAATTGAGGTGAAAATTTTGAAAAAAATGGGATAAACTATATGGGAAAACTACTTTTCTAGATATTATTCATATCTAATTTAAAATCTTGATCATCAAAACTTATATGAATTAAAATATCTAATTTTTTATAAGATTAAAAAATATATTATAAAGCAAATTAAGCTATCTCATTAAAAAAATTTTAAAAAAAGTAAATAAAATATTTAAAAATTAAAAATAAATAATTAATTTCATCAAACTTTTCGAGTTCAATGTAATGACATTTGTTTCACCTAGAGTCAATGTTATTTAGAATTACTACTTTTTACAAAATTTAAAAAATATAAATAATCATAATTTTCTTTTTGAAATTTTAGAATATATTTATATAAGAAAAAATGAGATAAATTGAAGTAGTGAAATATAACCAAATCAATGAAATGTATTATAACAAAAAAAGGATCACAATTTGAAGAAATGAGATGAGTTATATGGAAAATTTCAGTCCAATATATTAAGGAAATTAATTATAACATCCATAATTTTCAGTCTAAAACTAATCAAAATATGTCATAAAATGTTTGGGGAACATAGAAAATAAAATATTAAAAAATATAAGTATTTTCTTTGTTTGGATATAGCTCATCAAGATGAGTTCAACCTTTGTTTCATCATGAGTATAACTTATTTCGTATTATTGTGAACTACCAAAGCAAATAAGAGTAAAGAATAATGAAATATTTTTTTAATACAAAGTAAAAAAATATTAAAGTTGAAATGAGATAAATCTAAGTACAATATTATAAAAAAATTAAATCGACGAAATGGTCAATTGAAAGAAACTTAGAGTTTCTTAGTATATAACGAGGTAAAATGTGAAAGAAAATAAAATAATTTTATATAAAATTATATTCTAAGATACTAAGAAGATTGTCGATAAAATTTTAGAAATCAAATGAGGTGAAGCTTGAAATGTCTCATAAAGCATATAAAAACACAAGAGAATAAAATATTTAAAAATGTTAAAAAATTAAATTTAATTAGATAAAACTAATTGTGCCTAATTATGTTTGTTTCATCTAGATGGAATCTCATTATGATTTATTAAGAATTACTGTAACAAATAAGCATACGTAATAATAAATAATTTTTTAAAATTAAGTAGATATATATTACAACTGAACTAAGATAAATTAAGGAAATATAATATAACGAAATCAAGGTAAAGCAATGGTCACACATCAAGAGAATTAGAACTTCAAAGTAGTATAGCTAGATCAAAGTGAAATATATGAACAAATGTGATAAATTGCATATAAAAGTCGAATTCTAATTACACATAAGGTGTGCAAATACCTTAGCATATATTTAAAAATATAAAAAATATATTTACTTAAATAGAGAATAGAGATGAGGCCAAACAATTTTTGTTTTGAATTATTCAGACCACAATTTTGTTTACTACAAAATAAAAAATTAAATAATAAAAATAAATAAAAAATTATTATTTAAATATTATTTTAATATCTATATTAAAGCTAAAAAAGGATAAATTGAAGTAATACAATATAATAAAATCAAAGCAAAGTAATGGTGAAATAGGAAGCTATTTAGATTTATAAAGTTTTTTGATGAAATAAAAAAAACTTTTTAAAAAAAAGATAAATTGCATGAGAATGTTCCATTCCAAGATTCTAAGTGAGCATATGTAAGAAACATCGATCACCTAATTATTTAGGATTATAAATGTCTCATAAATCATGCAAAAGGCCTTGAAGGAAATTGAAAATAATAAAAATAAAAAATTTATTCGATGAAGCTTGTTAAAGATAATTCAATGATATTCATTTTATCTTGACCAATCCTTGTCTGGAATTATTATGAACTATAACATTAAATAAGCTTAAATAAAAAAATAATATTTTAAGATTTTTTTAAATATATTTCAAAGCAAGAATACAATAAAATTCAGAAATGAAAAACTGCAAAATCAAAGCGTTGAAAAGGTCACATACGCAAGATGCGATAAATTGTATTCGAAAGTACTATAACTAGATATTAAAGAGAGCCCATGTTATTACTCACTTATCAAATCAAGTATAAATCAAATTACTAAAAATTTTTATCAAAAAAATAGAAAAAAATAAAAAATATAAAAAATTGAAATATAATTTGATAGATCCCAATAAAATAAGTCCAATGATTTTTGTTTCATCACACTTGGTCATTGTTTGGAATTGCTACAAAATATAGGACTAAATAATAATAAATATTAATAAATTATTATTAAATAATAATTAAAAAATATTAAAAAATAAAATCATGTATTTTAAGTAATGTAATGTAAAATAATCAAACTCATGTAAATGTCTCACAATAAGTTATTTGGAGTTATGTGATAATATAGTGAAATCAATTGGAAATGTTTGAAGAAATAGTAGAACTTATCTAGGAAAAATGTATTCCATGATACTAAGGAAATAGAGTGCTACGTCCTACACCATTAAATAAGGTAGAAACTGAAATGCCTTTTAAAGCTACCAAATTCCTAAAAAAAGAACAATCTAAAAATATAAAAATATATATATAATTTCATAGAGCACATCGTGTTGCATATAATAATGTTATTTAAAGTTTTCACTAGACAAGAATTAGAATTTTAAAGTAGTATAACCAAATCAAAGCATAAAATTTGAACAAATAAGAAAACATATATAGAAATGATGTTTTCCAAAACACTAAAGTGATAGAGTGTAGCAACATGGATTGTCAAATATATTATGACTCCAAATTTTCAATAAAGTATTTAAAATTTTTGTTGAACAAATTATTTAAAATATAAAAATGAATCTTTCATAGAGCTCATTGAGATGAGTCTATTGACTTTTCTTTCTTCCTCAAGAAACCTCTTTTAGAAGTATCTCAAATTACAAAAAAATAAATTTACATAAAACTAAAATTCTTTTAGTTTTAAGTATATTTATATAAAGGTAAAATGAGATGAAATAAAGCTATAAAATTTAACCAAATAAAAGTAATGCAAAAGTGAATATAGAAGAGATTTAAAGTTATAAAGTAATGTGACAAAATAAAAGAGATATATTTGAAGAAATGAGATCATTTTTATAAGAATGTTGCATTCCATATTTCTAAGTAAATAGGCTATAATGTCATGTATCATAAAATTATTTAAGAATGAAATGATTTATAAAATATGACAAATCCATTGAAACAATACTAGAAAAATATAAATGTGAATAAATCTTATATAAAACTCATCTACGTGACTCTAATGATGTTTGTTTTATCTTGATTAAATCTTGTTTTGAATTACTACAAACAACAAAAATAAGTAAACATAAATAATTATGAATTGCATTTTAGCATTAAGAAAATAACTATTAAAGTGGAAATGGGAGTAATTAAAGCAATGTAATGTGACTAATTCAAAGACATGTAATGGCCACTAGTGTGAAAATAATGAGTTACTTAATACAATAGCAAAATAAGTTAAGTAACTTCATGAAAAATGGTAACTTTTGTGGGAAAGATGTATTCCATGATGCTAAGTAGATCTATCACAAAATCTTTGATAATTAAATTAGGTATAAATCAAAATGTCTATTAAAGAAGTCGAATCCATAAAAAATAAAACTTTCTACAATACAAACATGAATATTTGATTTGGTAGGGCTCATCAACAAAAGTCTAACGAAATTTGATTCATCTTGATTAGACCACATTTGAATTTACTACAAATTAAAAAAATAAACATTTATAAAAAAATAAATTATTTTTTAACCTAAAGTAAATTAATGTAAAATAAGAAAGCCAAAATGATGCAAATGCCATACGAGAAGAGCATTAGAGTTTCTTAGTAACATAACAAAAAAATGTTAAAGTGGCATTCTAAGATAGTAAGGAAATTGAGTGTAACAATCTCAATCATCAAATCAAGTGCACATTAAAATCCCTTAAAAAATTAGCCAAAACTTTAGAAAATAAAATATTTAGCAAAATCAAAAAGAAATTTTTATTTAGGTGGAGCTCTTTGAGAAAACCTTTTCACATTTGTTTAATCTCGATTGATCCTTTTTTGGAATATGTGTTAAAGATGAAATGAGATAAGTTGAACTAGTATAATATGTAAAATAAAGGTGATATAAGAGTCACATGAGTGAAGGTTTAGTAGTGAAATAGTAATATAACAAAATTGAACAAAAAACAATGAAAATTTTTCATAAATTAAATCAGAAAGTTGCATTTAATGATATTATGGAAACCGAGGCCAAGGACTCGATGCCCAAATTATATAAGAATAAAACTATATCAATTAAATGTGTAAAAATACATGAAAATAGGTGATTAAATATATTAAAAATAAGTTTTTTTTATCATGCATAGCTTTTCATGACAAGTCCAAGGACATCTATTTCACTTCAAATGGACTTATTGGAAATTAATTGAATTTTGAAACAAAAAAGGCTTAAATATTTAAAAAAATATTATTTTATAATTAAGTACAAATATATTGAAGTTCAAATAAGAAAATTAAAGCAATGTAATAATGAAAAAATAAAAATGATATAAATGTGATATGAGAATTGGTTTTGGCTTACATAGAAATATAAACATATTAAAGAAAATAATTTTAAAAAATGTAATAAATAGTATGAGAAAGTTGAATTCTAAGATGTTAAGTAGATTGAGTATAACATTCTCGACGTTCTAATTTTGTATGACTGAAAATTACTAATAAAGTGCACAAAAACTCAAGAAAATTAAATATTTAAAAAATTATATTAAATTTGATAGAGCTTGTTGAGACTAGTCCAACATTGTTTGTTTCGTCTAGAACAAACTTCGTTTGGAATTACTACAAAATATAATATAAAATTAGCATAAATAATAATAAACTTTTATTTAATAACAAGTAAATATATATTAAATATGAAATAAGATAGATTGAGGTAGTTTAATATAATAAAATCAGCCTAATGTAATGGTGACATGAGGGAAAGTTATAATTTCCTAGAAATATAACAAAATAAAAACAAAACATTTGAATAAAAAAGATAAATTATATAAGAATATTTCATTGCATGATACTACAAAGTTTGATTGTAATAACCTCAATCATAAAAAAAATAAAAATTAAATATCTCATAAAGAGTATGAAAACACTAGAAAATATGACATTTAAAAAATATAATAGTGGATATTAAATAGATAGGACTTGTCATGATGAGACCAATGATTCTCTTACACATTAAAAAATTAATTTAATGTTAAATAAATTTATATTAAAATTGAAAGGCCATAAATTGAAGAAATATAATATATCCAAATAACAATTTTGTTAAAGGTCACATTAGTAGAAATTTTCAGTTGCATAATAATAAAATCAAATTAATGTGTATCATTAGGACATGGAGTGCAATATCTTTGATAATCAAATCAAGTATGAATAAAAACAATTTATAAAATATGCCAAGATCATACAATAAAAAAATTTAATTATAAACTTAAACATTAAAATGAATATTTTAAAATATCCATTGATATTCATTTCATCTCGATTGGACCTCATTTGAATTTTTTGTAAATTATAAGAGAAAACAAGCATAAATAATTTAAATTTTTACTTTTAATACTTAGTAAACATTTATTGAAGTTATAATTATAAAACTTGAAATAATATAGTATACACAAATAAAAAAATAAATGTCATATGAGATGAGATGCAGAAATACATTGCAACATAACCAAGCCAAAACAAAAAATTAGAACTGGCATAAAATGTCTGCAAAAGTTGTATTCCACATATTAAGGTGATAAAATGAAAATTAATTCAATTAATATAAAAGCTAAAATGAGATAAATTGACACAATCTTACACAATAAAATGAAAGCTATGTAAAGATTGCATTAGAGGATCTTTGGAGTTGCAAAATTAAATAACCAAATCAAAGAGAAAATTTTGAAAAAGTGAGATTAATTGCACCATCAAGTTGCATTCAATGATTCTAAGAAGATTGAAAATAACATCCTTGATCATGAAAATAGTTGAAAAAATCTTTTAAAAGAATTGAATATTTCATTGAATAGAGCTTTTCAAGAATTGTCGAACGATATTTTTTTCGCTTGATGTTACATAGCTTTTAATCAATATGGATTACCAAGATAAATAAACATAAATAATAATAAATTATTTTTCAAAATCATTTAGGTATTTATTAAAGTTGAAATGAGATAAATTAAAGCCAAGTAATATTATTAAATCATGGTATTGTAAATGTCACATATGAGGAGATTTAGACTAACATAGTAGTTTGACCAAATCAAAACAAAAATATTTGAAGATATATGATAACATTTATATGAAAGATTCAATGAAAGATACTAAGAAAATTGAGTCAAACATTTTTTAACATCAAATTTTGTGTGAATCAGATTGATTATTAAAGTTTCCCAAAATCTTAAAAAAATATTTAAAAATATTTAAAAAATCATTATTTAATTGCATGAAGCATATAGAAAAAAGTCTAATGATGCCTATTTCTTATTAATTAGATATTGTCTATATTTAAAACAAATTACCAATTAAATAAGTGGAAGTAATAAAACATTATTATTTTAATATTAAGTAAATATATATTAAAGTTAAAATTAGTTAAATTGGTGTAATGTTATATATGTAAATAAAAGTGAAATAAAATTTTTATTATAGGTGATTTTAAGGTAGATATTAAAATAACAAAATAAAAGATAAATATTTAAAGAAATAAGAAAAATTATATGAGAAAGCTGTATTGCAAGATACTAAAGGAATCAAGTGAAAAAACCCAAATCATTAAATGACACCTAAGTCCAAATGAGTCCAAAAAGATGTTAAAATGGTTGATAAAAATGCTATTTAAAAAAAAATTATAATCTAATAAAATTGAGTACGTCAGCAGTAGCCTTATGATTCTTGTTTCAATGCGATCGACCCTATTTTGAAATTTCTATAAATTATAAAAATAAACAAAAATAATACATATTAAATTATTATTTTAATAAAAAAACTAATATTAGAACTAAAAGAATACAAATTGAATTAATATAATATAACGAAATCAACATCATATAAAATTCACAAGAGAGGAGATTTGGGGTTACATAGTAATGTAACCAAATAAAAGTGAAATATTTTAACAAATGAGATAAATTGTGTTAAAAAATTGTATTCCAATATTCTACTATTATTGTAAAAATATAATACATCAAAATGAAAGCTATATAAATGTTGAATTAGAAGAGATTTGGAGTTACAAAACGTAATAACCAAATCCAAGAGAAAAATTTGAAAAACTGAGATTAATTGTATTGCAAAATTTTGATTCCATTATTCTGAGAAGATTATAGATAACATTCTTAATCAAGAAAATAGTTGAAAAAATCTTTTAAAAAAATTGAATATTTCGTTGGATAAAATATTATTTATGTTTTAAGTAAATCTAAAATAAAGTTGAGATGACATAAGTTGGAGTAATGTAACATAACCAAATGAATGCAAACATTTTGACAAATCAGATGAATTGTTAGGCAATTTACAATAGCAACACACTAACAACATCAAGTGCAACATCTTTGATCATAAAATAAGATAAAAATTAACTGTCTTTTCAAGCATATGAAACTACCTAATAAATAAAAATATTTAATTTTATTAAACACATTAATATGATTTTAAAAATATTTTTTTCATCTCCATTAGACCCCATTAAGAGTTATGGTGAATTACAACTAGAAATAAGCATATGTAATAAGAAATTTTTATTCTAAAATTATAAAAATATGAAATAATGCTAATATGAGATAAATATTTGCAATGTAATATAACTATGTCAAATTGATGTAATTGTCACAAAAAAAGAATTTTTAGAGTTTCATATCATTGTCATTAAATGAAAGATAAAAATTTTAAGAAATGATATAAATTACATAAAAGAGTTGCATTCCAAGAAATTAAAAAAGTAGAGGGTAACATCCTTGACTACAAAATCTTTTAAGAATTAAAATTCATCCAAAATTATGCCAAAGCCATATGCAATAAATTATTTAAGAATATAAAAATGAATCATTAGTTTGATAGAGCTTTCATAATGAGTCCAATAAAATATTATTTATCTTGATTATGCCTCACATGGAAATTATTAAGAATAACTGAAGTGAATAAGTAAAAACATTCATAAAATATATTTTTAATATTAAACAAATACATATTAAAGATTAAATGATATAAATTGAGACATTATAGCATAAAAAAATAAAACAAGTGTAAAAGTCGCACAAGTTGTGATTTATAGCTACATAGAAATATAATCAAATCAAAGTATCTAATATCACAATCTTGAGTTGAGTTACAAATTGAAATGTGTCATATAATATAACCAAATAAATGTGAAAATTTTGAAGAAATTAGATAACTTGTTTGTGAAAGTGAATTTCGATGTGACTATGGAGATCGAGTATAACATTCTAGATCATATAAATAGATACGAAAAAAATTGTCTGATAATACACATTAAAAATAACTTAAAATACATAAGGGAATGTTCATTTGGATAGAGTTTATTATGGAGCCAACTCTAACAAAGTTTTTTTCATCTTAATGTAACCTCATATCGAATTATTATGGTTTATTATTTTGACATTAAGCAAAGAGGAGCTAAAAAGAGATTATTTGATGTAAACTATTGTATCCTAATCAAATTTATGCAAATGTAACATGAGTGGATATTTAAAGTTACAATTTAATATAGCCAAACCAAAGACAAAAATTTTAAATAATAATAAAAATTCCATAAAAAAACTCCATTGTAACATACTAAATAGAAAGAGTGCAACATTTTATATCATCAAATTCGATACAAATTGAAATGTCTTAAGGGCATGAAAAATCCTTAAACAATTATTATAAAAAATATAAATTGAATATTTAACTTGATAGAGTTGATCAAGATGAGTCCAATAATACTTGATATGTATTAATCAAACCTCATTTAGAGTTATTCTGAATTATAAATAAAAATAAGCATAGATAATAATAAATTATTATTTTAAATATTATGTAAATATATATTAAAGCTGCATTAAAGCAAGGTAATTAAATAAAATCGAGGGAAAACTTTTGAACAATTGAGGTAAATTATATTGGAAGGATATATTACAAGTTAATGAGGAGATCATGTGTAACCTCCTCGATCCACAAATTAGGTACAAATTGATTATCTAATAAATCTTGTAAAAACCTTAAAAACTCAAAAATAAACAATGATTATTTAATTTGATCAAAATCAATAAGATGACTCCAACAAGTTTATTTCATCTCAATCAAACTCTATTTGAAATTATTGTGACTTACTAATACAAAAAAGAACTAATATAAGAAATTATTACTTCAATATTATGAAACACATATTAATTCCAAATGAGTTAAATTGATGCAATGTGATATAACCAAATCAAATAAATACAAATTTCATATGAGAGGAGATTTAAAACAACTTATTATAATAACAAAAAAATTAAAAAATGAACTAAACTATAAAGGAATGGTGCTTTCCATGATAAAGTAGAAATAGTCTAACTTATTTGATCATCAAATTAAGCAAAAACAAAATTAACCCTAAAACATGTCAAACCCATAGAAAAATAAGATATTTAAAGTTATATTAATGAATGTTAAATTTCATAGACTTCATGAGGAAAACTTCAACATTATTTGTGTTGTCTTCTATGAATTTTTTTGAAAATTACTCAAAATTATGAAAGAAAATAAGAAAACATAATAATGAAATATTATTTTAATATTAAAAATACTTAAGAGATAGAGTAAAATATTCTCGAACACAAAATCATATAAAACTCAAAATAACTCATTAAAAATACCAAAATATTGAAAAACATTGAATTTGATAAAGCTCATCTAGATGAGTCTAACAATATTTATTTTGTCTCCACTGACCTCGTTTAGAATTTTACTAAAAATAAATGGAAAATTTTCAAATAATAATAAATTATTATTAATATATGATGTAAATATATATTAAAGGAAAAAACTATAAATTGGAGCCATGTAAAATGATCATACCAAATCAATTTGGAACTTATACGAGTAGAAAAATAGAGCATATAGTAATTAAACTAATTCAAAGCTAAAAATTTGAACAGATTAAATAAATATAATATGAAAATTTTATTTTCAGGTTACTAAGTAGAACGAGTATAGCATCCTTGGTCATCAAATGATATATCAATTGAAACGTTTTACAAAACATGACAGTCTTAAAAATAACATTTTTTAAAAAATTTAAAATATAAATATTTAATTGCATAGTTCATTCCAAGACATGTGCTCGAAGATTGTCTTCTCTAGATTAGACTCAGCTTAAAATTACTATGAATTATCAAAAGAGACATGCTTAAATAATATTAAATTATTATTTTAATATTAGGTAAATAAATATTAAAATGTTTTGATATAAATTGAAACAACGTGATATAATGAATTATAAGTGATGTGATAGTCACATGAGACGACAGTCAATGTTTCATTATGATATTACAAAATCCAAGCAAAACTTTAAAGAAATGAGATAAATTGTATGCAAAAGTGGTATTCTAAAATACTAAGAAGATCGAGTATAAACTTCCTTGATTATCAAATCAAGAGTTAGTTAAAATCTCACATGAAGCCAAAATGAGATAAATTATAGCAATGAAATATAACAAACTAAAGGCCACAGAACTCTAGAATTATGTTTTTGTAGCAATATAAATAAATCAAAATGAAAAAATGGTCACACAATAAGAGATTTATAGTTTCATAATAATCTTGCCTAATCATAATAGAAAATTTGAAAAAAATAAGATAAATTAAATGAGAAAGTTATATCCAAGATATTATGGATATTCAGTATAATATCTTTAACTGTCAATTTAGTTACAAATACAAATTTCTCATAAAAAATGCAAAAATCCTAAAAAACAAAATATTTGAAAAAACAAAAATGAATATTTAACTAGATAAATCTCATAGAGAAAATTTCTGTCATGTTAGCTTTGAATTAGTTAGAGCTCATTAACAATTACAATGACTTAACATTCCTTACATAAAAGTTGGAACAAGTTGGAGTCTAACCATAAGGAGAGGTAGCGTTTAGTCCATCCACCAATAAGATCTACATGCATAAATAATAATAATTTTTTTCTATTATTAGATAAATATATATTAATATTAAAAATATGATAAATTGAAAGAATGTAGTACAAACAAACAAATGTGTAGTAACAATCACAAGACAGGACAATTGTACCTTTATAGTAACATAACATGATAAAAATGAGACAATTTTGAAGAAAAATCAGTTAAGGTTTATAGGAAATTTACATTCCTAAATAATAATGATTTCGAGTGTGTGATCCTCAACTATGAAATCATTTGTGAACAAAAATATCTAATATAACAAGCCAAAATCTTTGAAAGTAAAATAGTTTAAAAAAATAAATATTAAATTTAATAGTGCTCAACATGATGATTATAATGACCTTTTTTCATATCCGTCAAATCTTCTTTGAAAACACTATAAGCTGAAAACTTAAACAAGAAAAATTAATAGTAAATTATTACTTTAAAATCAGTAAAAAAATACAAAACAATCAAGAATGAGATCAATGTAAGCAATGTAATTTAAAAAATAAATATTATACAAACATATATTAAAGCTAAATTTAAATACTTTAGTGCTTAAAATTTAACTAAATCATATTAATGTAATTTTCACACAAGAGGAGATTTAGAAGTATGTTTTAATATAATAAAAATAGTGTAAAAAATGTGAAGGTCAAATTACTTAAGAAAGTTATATTCTAAAATACTGTGGAATTAGAGTGAAACTCTTGTGAAAGAGTACTAGTATGACTTAAAATGACTCATAAAATATGCCAAAATCTTCCAAAGTAAAATATTTAAAATTTAATTATCCATTATCCCTAATCCCATTGAGAGGTGTCCAATGATATTTATTTCATTTGAATTAGACCTCAGTTAGAATTACTATGAATTACATTAATAAATAAGCATAAAAAGTAATAAATTTTTATTGTAAGATTAAGTTAATATATAATAAAATATGAATAAGAAAAATTGAAGTAATTAAATATAATAAAATCAAATAGAAAATTTTAAAGAATTGAGATTAATTATGTGAGAAAAGTACATTCCAAGGTACTATGTACACAAGTGTAACACTTCGATCATGTCAAATATGATTTGAATATCTTGTAAAACATACAAAGGTCCTAAAATAATTAAAAATTTATTTAAAAGAATATTTAATTTGATGTAACTACCTGATATGAGTCAAATGATATTCGTTTAATCTCCATCATACCTCATTTGGAATTACAATTTATTACCATTATAAAAAAATAAATAATAACAAATTATTACTTAAATATTAAGTAAATATTAATTAAAATTGAGATCAATTAAATTGAAGAAATATAATACAAGAGAATATCAACAAAATAGTTTAAAGAAAAGAGATAGATAGCACAGAAAAGTTGCTTTTTATGATAGTATAAGATAGTGTATAACATTTCCGATTAATAAATTAGTTACAAATCAAAATGACTTTTGAAACATGCCAAAGCCTTCAAAAAATATAACTAGAAGCATAAAAATGTTTATCTAATTTGATATGTCTTATTGTAATGAGTTCGATGATGTTGTTTCATTTCAATCATACATTTTTTTGGGAATTACTTTGAATTATCAAACAAAATATGCATAAAGCTTAATAAATTTTTTGGGTAAAAAATACGTATTTAATAAAGATTGAATATGATAAATATAAGCAATCTAATATAAATAAATCAAAGTGTGTTAAGGTTACACGACAATGGAATTAAAGTTTCATAGTAATAAAACAAAATAAAAATAAAATTTAAAAACAGAGACAAATTTCATGACAAAGTTGCTTTCTAAGTTATTAAGGTGATCAAGCATAACATTGGAAATACTTTAGTGATGTTTGAATCAAATTTATCTTAAAAGATGCCAAAACTCTTGAAAATTTTCAAAATATAAAACTAATGTTTAATTAGATAAGGCTCATCATGTTTATTCATATTACATTTAGTTTTTTATGATTGGACCTTGTTTGGAATTACTATCAATTGCTAAAGAAAGTATGCATATTAATATTAAGCAAAACTAACTTAAAACTAAAAAATAAAATTAATGTAATGTGATATAACCAAATGAAATTATTTACAAATTAAAATAACTCATAAAGGATGTCAAAAAAAACTTATTGAGATAATTCAAATGATCCTTGTTATGTCTAAATCTGACCTTGTTTAGGTTTGCTTTGAATTACCAAAGTAAATTACCATAAATAACAACAAATTATTTTTTTACATATTAAGTATATATATATTAAAACTAAAATGCGATAAATTGAGGCAACATAATATAACCAAATAAAGCAGTGTGAACGTCACTTAAGAAGAGATTTAGAGTTATATTACAATATAACTGCACCATTACAAATTAGTTTGTTACTCTAACGATCCTAGATGGAGCAAGAATCATCATAAACACAGTCTTGTCCATGATCAGTAAACTAGCTAATAAAAAAAGGTTGATTCATAAATAACTTTGGGAAACAAATGGAAAAAAAATAGTCGACCAGTGGGAGTAACACTTTGCAGTGACACAAAATGAGTGGAGATCCATATGCAGTCCTTATCTGAACTTGAGTGACTTATGCTCAAACCCAATACATTTTTTCATCCAAATCAAAATTTTCAAACTCAAAAGAAGTCTTCACTATGCCAGGAAGGTTCCTATAAACCAATTAAAGTATAATAATTGATTCATAGAATGAAAGAAAAAATTTGGAAGTAGAGGAAACCATTGAAAGAATAAACTTTCCAATATTTTATACCAATAAAAAAATCTAGACTCTTGTTTTGAGGTCCTCTAGGAAAGACACTATTAGTATTTACTATTCCTTGTTAGTGCTACTCATTTTGATTTTTTTTGGTGAGCTCTACAAATTTTATTCCATTCTTGAACTATTCTTCTTAGCTTCAATGGCCATACAAAACATCGAGATATAGCTACGAGCCATTAGTAGAGATTTAGCATGCATATCCAAATCTATCTATAATGCCCTATTTAGCCTAAGTTCCAAGAAGACTCATGGATAAGTTGCAACAACTAAAACCTCTGTAGAATTTGTAGCTGAAAGAAGATCAACGTCCACTCCAAAAAAGGGATAGACAAATAGTAATAGCATTATTCACCCTTCCAACAACCCAAACTACAACAAAAGAAATGACACTTCATTTGCTCCATTATATGTTTCTATTGTATATATGAGAACTACTAAAAACCTACTGCACCCTCCAAATATAACAGAGAAGTTGTCCATATCCTATTAGAATGCTTTCCACATATATGCAAGAAAAAACAATATCAGTTGTTATTGTTCATTCAAATCTACGAAAGTGTGAGCAAATTCATATAAAGAATGTCATAGTGTACAAGGAAAGTAATGATTCTTTTTTCTTATCCTCATATGAATATGAATATGAATATATATAATTGAAAGAAAGGAAATTGTGTCTACAATATTATAGAGGTGTCATTTCATTTGTGAGCAGCTGGATGAGAAAAAACTCCTATGTTTGGTATTACATTAGAGATGCAGTAGAATCAACCATCAACTTAATGCTCGAAAGAGCTAAATTTCATAACAAATAAAGAGGTAGAATGAAGAGAATATCTTGTGAAGGCAATTGCATTTATTTTAGCAAATATGCTCCTTAGGCACATGAATCCACTTGGATCACACCTAAACAAATAGAAGTTGGGTGAAGAGCATTGATATGATCTATTCATCGTGGTGAAAAGATATGGGTAAGTATCATTCCCAGCAAACTTATTTTAATTAGATTAAAAAAACACATATGGGCTTAGGGGAAGACAAGCCCCTCTATGAATGACAAGTGTTGCAGTGGACATGACAAATATAACCTATCCAGGATCAACCACACCATCAAAACCAACCTTGGGTTGCTCACATCCCAAAGCCATCACTAGAAAAGTGGTACCTTGTTGATGTTCCACTCAATCCTCAAAACAATGGAGTTCAAAATCTTAACAATCCACATTGGACTATGTTGACAAACAAAATCAAAGATGTGAGACACCAAGGAAAAGAGGTGGAGTTTAAAGAAATCAAATAAATTGTGCTTGAAATTAGTATTCCAAGATTTAAGGGAAAAGAGTGTAATATTCTTGATCATCAATATAAGTATAAATCACAATTCATCATAAAGCTTGCCAAAAATTTAGAAATAAATATTTAAAAGTATAAAAATGAATATTTAATTACATTGAGCTTGTTAAAGCAAGTCAAATAGCAATTTGTCATCATGATCAAACATTGTTAAAAAATGTTGTAAATTATAAAAATAAAATACAATAATAGTAATAATATATCATTATCTATATATTAAATAGCATAAAACAATGGTTAAATAAGAGAAATTGAGCAAATATAATATAACCAAATCAATGTTAAAATTTTCAAGAAATAAGAGAAATTTATTTGGGAAATTTTCATTGAAATATTAAAAAGATCAAGTATAATAACCTTCATCATCAAATGAGGTATGAATTGAATAACTTATAAGAATTTTCAAATCCTAAAAAAGAAAATATAAGAATGAATATTAATTAGGTAGAGCTCGTTGAGACTAGTTCGATAATATTTCTTCCATCTCATCCAATTATTTTTTCAAAACATTGTCAATTATAAAAATAAGTAACCACTAATAATAATAAATTAATATTTTGTGTTATAAAACATATGTTAAAGAAAAATTTGTAAAATTAATGTAATCTAATTTAACCAAATCAAATTGTTGTAAATTTCATGTAGAGGAGATTTTGAGTTAAGTAATAATTTATCCACATAAAAGTAAACAATTGAAGAAATAAGATAAATTGCACGTAAAAGTTTTATGATAATATACTAAGGTGGTAATGTGTAATATCTTTGATAATCAAATAATGTAAGAATCAAAATATCTAGTAAAGCTTTCAAAAAACACTAAAAAGTAAAAACTTTAAAAAGGTAAGAATGAATAAATAATTTGATATTGTTCATCAGGATCAGTCTATTTTTCCCTAACACTCACACAATTATTGATAATTATAATGGTAAATAAGAAAAATAATAAAAAATAATTTTTTAATGTTAAAATATATACTAAAGTTGAAGTTAAATTAATTAGAGAAATATAATATAACCAACATAAACACAAACATTTGAAAAAGAAAAATTATAGTTAGGAGTTGCATTCCAAGATATTGAGTAGTTAAGGTATACTATTCTTGATAGTTAAATCATCTATGAATTGAAATGCCTTGAAGAAGACTAAAACTTGCAAAAAAAAACATAGAAAATAAATATTTAAAAAAATATGAAAAAAATAATTAATTGGATAGGGCTTGTCAGGATTAGTCCACTTATATGTGTTATATCTTAACTAGACGTAGCTTTGAATTACAAAGAATTGTCAAATTAAACAAGAAAAAATAATAAAATTAATTATTATTTTAATATTAATTAAATATATAATAAATCTAAAAATGGGATGATAGTAAGTAACGTTAAAGGTCACATTACAAAATAATACAGTTTCATTGTAATATAACCAAAAGAAAGACAAACACTTAGATAAAAAGAGAAATTGTATAGGAAAAATACTTTTCAAGATACTAAGGAGATTGAATGTGACATTCTCAATTGTACAATTAGAAATAAATGAGTAAAAACATTTCAAAAAAATATTTAAAAATTAAAAAAAGTGAATTCTTTTTCACTTTGATTCAGTAATATAACTATACCACTCTAAATAAAATCTAGTGTCATCTGCACATTACCACATTTTTATTATATTACATTATTTTAATTTATCTCATTCAGCATTTATATATTTTCTTAAGATTAAAAAATTATTATTATTTATTGTTATTTACTTTTGTAATTTGTGATAATTCTAAACAAGGTTCCATCAAAATGAAAAATATCATTAAATGTGTTATTTTCTCAAACTTTTTCCTGATTTTTTATAATTGTTTTGTACCTAATTTGATGATAAAAAAATGTTGCACTTGATTACCTTAGTATCTTAAAATGAAACTTTTCTTTGCAATTTATCTCATTTTTTCAATTTTCTTGCTTTCATTATGTTACCTTATAATGAAATTCTAATTCCCTTCTCGTGTGGCCTTAACATCACTTTAATTATAATATATTACATTGTTAACATTCATCATATACCATATTCGTTATACATTTACTTTATATTTTAATAATAATTTATTTTCTATGGTTTTGGCATGATTTATAAGACATTTCATTTCATACTTTATTTGATGATAGAGAGTTTTATACTGTACCTCCTTAGCACCTTGGAATGCAACTTTTTTTAAAAAAATTATGTTAATTCTTTAAATCTTTATCATCAATTGTTTATATTATATTATTTAAATTTGTCCCATTTTAAATTTAATATATATCTAATTCTTATTAAAATTATAATTTATTTTTATTTAAACTTTTCTAGATTGGTATTTCACCCCAAGTTTGAAGAGGTTCCAAAATGCACAAACCTTAGTGCATATTCCACCTACAAACTTCCATTTCATCACAAACCATATTGTGCTATTGACTATCACTTCCATATTACATGTGACAATCCCATCAAGGAGGAAGGCAAGTTTCCCAACAATGCAACACAATTTCCATGTGCGATCACCCAACATCACTAAAAAATTCCAAAAAACAATTTACACTTAATGAGGCCCCACCAACTACACACATTGGAGGACACAAGGTGCATGTGTTGGCCATCTTGTGTGAAAATAATTCATTATCATGCATGTCAAAAGTGCACCACTACATGTGCTCATTGTGTTATAGTGCACCTAGTGCTCTATTATGAGTGTGGTTATATTAGTGCATAGTTAGGGTTACAGCCAAGCTTGCACAGACCTATCACATACTACTCCATCCAATTTTTGCTTCGCCTTAGGCCACACCATTCTCGCATTACCCCTTGATGATTACATATTATGCCAACAATTGCACATGAAGGATGCTATAAGGCATGCACATCCTGGTCATCATGCTTGCATACACTATTATAATACACTTAGTGCTCTATTGCATATAATAATAATAATGTGTAGCTAGGGCCATAGCATACCATTCACAAGCCCAAGCCATATTGTACCATCCAACTTCCACCATCTTGCTGGAAATGCTGCATGACACATTGCCCATTAAGAACTACACATGAAACTATTTCATCATCGAAGATGGCCAGTCTCCTAATAGAACATCACCTTATCCATGCCACAACATCCTATAATGCCACAAATTCCAAAACAATGTCACACTTTTCAAGCCTGACCAGCCACACACACTTCATGTGGTCCAATGCACATAGACTTGCTTCCACATACACGCAAAGTGCTGCAATGCTTTTAATTTTTTTTGCCACACATGCACAATGCTATAGTGAATTCAATTCTCTATCACATGCACATTTATAGTACTGTGCATCAAAGGCTATAGCCTTATATGCACAAATTATAGTGAATACAACTATGATTTCCCATGTTTTTAATAATTTTTAGTCGATCAGTTGATGCCTAAAGACGGCTTTTATAGGTTTCTCTCCTAATTTGTCCCCTAGCAAGCATGCATCAGTTAACATTCATCATGTGAGTAGCTTAAGCAATCTACTAACTATCAAAGGGATCAACACTAGGGCCCCATGTCCAACCCTTAGAGCAAATCCATTTCCCAAAGTTATAAATACATTTTGTGAACTTCGCTTGTCTACATTACACCATCGACTAAAGGTTGTTCACCTTTGAGACATGATCTAGTCATGAGTATGACCTAGCATGGAAGGCACTCGGCCATCAAAAATTTCAATGGTTTTTGTGGGTGCATCTAGCACCACTCAGCATGTGATGCTCATCCAGCCGCTTTGCTCTACAACTAGCTTAGTAGTTTCGAGGGCCACAACCTACTAAGAAGAAAGGATAACAATTCTTGAGGTTTTTATATGCTTTAAAACAACTTAAAGTTGTCAATATCTATCATATCTCGCCTTAAGAATTTTAACTAAACCCTTTTTTGATGAACGTGTCAAATAACACTATATGACTGGTTTCCCCATCTCTTCGCATCAACTAACACATGTGTAAGTGCATTTACATGGAACCCTTCCACCATATTGCCTTTAAAGTTCTTATTTGAATATTTATTACTACAACCAAGATCTACACCAGTAGATGCTCCATGTAGGGTTAGGTCCTCTGTTTTATAGTGACCTTTGCAATTTTTGATTAATCGAGACATTACATTAAACTAACAATCATATGTGGGTCACACATTGAAGTGATATTCACCTTATGGGCTAGTTGATTAGGCTGATAAATTGTTACACAAACCTTAGCAAATTTCAACTTCCATGACCACCATCTTGTTGTCGTAATCGACTAACAGCCTTTGTTAGACTTTTGTTAACATGCAATTAGAAACCGTAATCATGCTTTTAGTTCATCCGACATCTCCTGTTTTTCTTATCATAAATGGCCTACTTAGAGCCTGGATTCCTTGGCTCAACTCATTAAAGTAGTTGTGGCTTCCAACTTGTTTAAAGATTGTAACTATATTAAGGGCATTATGCCCCTGATGCCTATAGTCATTGGCTTTACCTAAATGAACTTTGGCTATGGCTCTAGCTATCTTGAGGTAATCTTCAAAACGAATCAGTAATTAGATGATTTGATTATTGTTTCTCTCATATACCTCAGTTAGATGAGTGATTTTCATGTCATTATCACTACGAGCCTCCACTAGAGTTTCCTTTAGCTTCATCTCACTTAGGCTTAGTTATTTATCTTTTAGATCTCAAATCGCATACAATCACCTAAAACATTAACAAAAGATTCATGTTAGTCGATATCTTGCACCTCGAGTGAGGGTAACACCAATCAGCATCCTTACACATTTAAGACTAAATCACCCGTCAACTTGCAAGAATGTCAAACTCCTTGCTTCGTTTTTCAAGACGGGTTAGATTGCAAGTCTACTGGCCATCACAAATGCACATGGTTCCTCCATGAGATTCCTTGATGGAGCACACTTTCTAGACTACTATCATTGTGATGGCATAAGGTGGTCTACCCCTCGGGCCATGCAACAAATTGTATTATGATGTTTTGCAGGAAGCTGAAGCACATCTTCAAGTTTTGTATGGTTCTCTCTTAATAATTTCAAGCACTCGTGCTCTTTTTTGAAAGAACTTTTCATTTTTCCCAAGTGGTACTTTCTTGTTATTAGCCTTTTGTAATTATTTAGCCTTGGAAGGAATTTAACACCAAATTTACATTGCATTCCCAAACAACCCAACTCATATATACCACCATATGCAACTGTAGTGCATAAGCTAAACAAGCATTCACCATCCTTAAAACCCCCTTTCGTGCGTCTTGATCCTAATCGATTGTTGAGGACACCCCTTTAGACTACAAGTAATGCTTCAAGCAGCTCTAAGTTTACACTAGGTTGGACTCTTTTTTCTCATCATTACTAAGGGGATCCACATAAGTTTCTTCTCCTCTACTTATTTATATGTTTAAACTTAGTGGATAACCTTATTTAACATGGGATCATAATTCCACACCGTGGCACATGGGGTTGGATTTTTTAGGGGCTCTACTTTCTCTATTATGACATCTATTCCTATAGGACAACACCACAAAACTTAATGGCATATATCTCTTACCACATTGATAGATAACCAACACCAAATGCCTCAACACTTCATGCATAGCTCAGTGGGCCATCCACTTTTATTCCCTTGGCAAGCACCCAACGGTGCAGCATGCATTCAAAAAATGGATGGTTCATAAGAATCTACAATTCGTAACACATATCATATCTCGCTACATTTTATCAACAATGTGAGAGGCAAGATATTCATTAATGATAGTTATTCAATGTTAGATTTCTAAGCCCCACTTAACCTAGTGATGAATAATAGGCTCAATGTGAGCTTAACATTTGCTCTTCCTTAGTGTATAACAATCTTATAGGTCATTGCTTATCCTCCATATCGTCAGCTCCATTTAAAAAAAGAGCACATGTGATAGAAGACTATGACATTCAACCCCATCGATTGTGCAGATCATTTAATCATTTGTTGCACTTTTTAATGACACTTTTATTAGTTCACCTATAAACATTTGTTATGACTTCTCCTTCCTTGAAATGATAAGGATCAATAGACTTCCCATTGAATCATTATTAATTTTGTAAAGGGTACATAGTACTTCAAACTTTCCCAAAAACTATGTCAAGGTAATTCTATAATTGATTAGTTCTCCATCAAGCCATTTTGTATGATTTCATATGAGATTAAGGAATGCCTCTTCCTAAATCACTTTAGCATTATCTTTTTTATTTTTTTTATGAACCTTCACAAGAGAGTATGTTACATACTGCAACCATTTCCTTATTAAGGAACCTAAAGTTTTATCAAAAGCCCAAGGATTTTAGTAAGCAATTTGATTTATAGGTGCATGAAAATGTTGAGGAAAGAATCTTTGAAAGGCAAAATTTTTCATCTCATTTGAAGGCTTCTTTGTGTGTCACACTTTCTACTACTAAAGAACATTGAAATGGACTTGGTATCAAAATTTCTTTGAGTACTCTATGAGTAGTTATGAACAATGGTGGGTAGGAAGTGCAGAAAGATTGCAAAATAAAAATTAAAGGCATTCTGCATGCATTCTATGCATGGACGAGGGTGAGGAGGCTCTAATCCCTTTAAGAGAAAATTTTGGGGATCTTGCAATTCTTCTTACAATTAGTGTTCTAGCAAACTACAATAGTGCAACTCAGTGGAATGTAGGGAATAATGTGGACACTTCACTAGATGTGTTGGAGTTAGAAGAGGTCCAATGTGATATCAATTCATCTAAGGATGAATAGAGTGAATCCTTTGGGATGCAAGATGCTTTAAAAGCAAAGTGAGCACGATAATTGGGGCAGGGAATACATAGTGAAAAAAAGTTGAACGAGCTTACAAAATTGTGTATTACATCGATGGAGAATGCTACACGCCCCTTTAATACTGAAGTAGCTAACCAAGTATTTGAGAGAATGTCAAAAAGTTGGTTGAGGAAGATTCTTTAAATGGAAAGTAAATATCATGTAGTCTGATTATGGTGAGCTTAGGGATACTTTTAAAGGATGTATAATGAATAATGACAACAATGTTTGCAATGAAGGTTCATTTGGTTAATAACTTGGAGAAATTGATAAATGTAGATGTGAAGATGATAGAACTAAGTGATATCTCCTTCATAATAAATGATGAAATTTACCTTTCAAAAGAGGCTTGTGATAAAGTTCAATACCACCAGTTTGATCTTGATTTTATGATGTATGGTAGTTGTTTATCCTTTCAATGGATTGCCAATGTGCTCCAGCATAGATGAGGGCATTTTAATGGATTTGGGTTCTAGTCTGTTGATTTGTTTTTTTTCTTTACACTATGCGTTAGTTGTACATAGAGATTCTATGTTGTTCAAAGGTCCTTAGTAAGTTACAGGCCTTACATTGGAATTGGACATATGGACACCTGCATTAAGGCTTTGTACCTTAGTGATTATGTGTAGTCCAACCTGTGGTCATTTTTTGACAATCTTTCTCATGTATTAGGACACAATGAACATTATATGCTTTACCAAAGCCATGAGTTATCCTATTTAGATTGATGATTGGATGGCAAACATGCAAATGTCATGCTTTATAAGCATTTGTGTAGACATGGACCTTGTAAAGTTGCTTAGAGTGGGTTTATGGTTGAATGAACCACTAAGCCATCCCTTTTAGAGGTTTGATTGTGAGGGACTACCAGTAATACTTCACTTGTAGCAAAGTGGCACATGCTTATAGGGTATGCACTTCTATTGAGTTAGTTCCAAATGAAAGCTTTTGTTCTTTTCAGGCAATACTTAATCAAGGTAAGAATATGGGACAATTATGAACAAAAGGTCATGATGAGAAATGACTTGTGCAAGCTAAGATGAGAAGAGTGTTAACTATAACATAGTAGAGGAAGAATGTGAATCGTCATGTTCTAAGTAAGACTTTAGTAAGCATTACAAGCTAGAAGTTAAAGAGAAAGTTGTGCATAGAGACCCATCTTGATCCAAGAATGATAGAAATAAAAGTCTTTCATCTAAGATAGGGTAGGTACAAAATAGACAGTGCATGGGGAAGATGATACAAATAAAAAGGATTATTCATCAATTAATAGTTTTGTGGATGATGGTGCTAGTGACTCTTCATAGATCATGATGTAGATTTTGTAAAGCAAGTGGTAGTGTTGGGTAATCATAGTCTATCCACTATTGTAGCTCCACTCGAGCTTGGGAAAAGGGGAAAACCTCTATAGAATGAATTTAGAGATCATAAAGATAATAAAAAGAGTAAATATAAAGGATTGTCTTGAGCAAGTTTGAAAATTAAAAAACAAAAAATGGTGGCATTGTAGAAAACTTTGTAATTGGAAGAATATTGAGCAATGGCTTCTTCTTACCTGGACCCTATAAGGAACTACAGATGGCTAATGTGTTACAAAATGCACTTGGAAACTATACTTGGTATTATTCAAGGCTTTACTTTGTCATGATTAAAGGAATTTTAGCAAGCAAAGATAGGGATAATAAGGTATTAACCTTACTACAGTCATTGTTGCATTGCTGCCAATTGCATGTTCACTTGGCATAGAAACTAGAGCTTTTTGATTACCTGCTTGGTGATGATCTTGTTGGATAAGGTTAAAGCTAGGTGCAAGCATGGCTACTATTGTTAGGTAGTGAGAAACAATATTAAGTTTGGTTAGGATATCATGATTAACATGAATTCAAATTTTTCTAGTTTTTCATAGTAGTGAAAGGATTCAAAATGGAACTAAAGGGGATGTGTAATTCTTAGAGACGTATTTTACATAAAATTCTTAGAGATATCGTAAGGAGAAATGGTTGTCAATATATTTGGCTATCATATTTGATGAGTGCTCATTGGCTAGCTTATTTAAATGCTTTTGTGCAAATCACTAAATTGCCATGCCTACGAAGCTAAAATTATTCAGTTATTAAGAGATTTGCTATGCATCAAAGAAGCTTGTGTACAATAGTTTATAACAACATTGACAAATTGAGAGAAATTATGTGCTACTTTTTAGAAACAAGCTTATTGGATGTCTATGGAATTGCTTGAATAGAATCCTTATATGAGTTAGAGCTTCTTCAATTTCATGGAAATGATACTTTATTTTCGAGGTAGAGGAAGTCTTCTTTAAGTGGATGACCTCAAATGATAGTTGGAATATTTGCTTAATTGCAAATATAGCTATGTGAATTAGCCTTCTCTTCATGCATAAAAGTTTAGACTTCTGATTTGCTCTAATGCGACTGATCTTGATAAGTTCACTTGCATGGTGATCATGTTGGCATTCAACCTTAGCTAAAAATTGGTTACACGAGGTGGGTGGAAGAAACATTAAGTTTAGTCGAGATATGTTGGTTAATAGCAATGCTAATTTCTCCAAAGTTTGTAGTGGTTGAACGACTCAAAATATATATGACTAGGATTTGCAATTCTTCAAGATGTAATCTTTGTAGAATTCTTGGAGATATTATAACGAGTGGTCATTGCCAGTCATTGTGACAATCTGATTTCATGAGTGCTCATTAGTCAGCTTCTTTGAATGCTTTTGTGTAAAACACTATATTACCATGCCCAAGAAGCTATAGTTATTTAGCCTTTAGGAGATTTTATATGTGTTGAAGATGAATAACAGTTTACTATTGTATAAGAAAATTTAGAGTCATGGTGTGTTGTTTTTGTCAAACACCTTTATTAGAAGGTCATGGAAATCCTCAAACAAAACTTTTAAATGAATGAGAGCTTCTTTTATTGCCTGGAATTGGTACTTTATTGTTAAGATAGAGGAGGAAATCTTTAGGTTGAGGTCCTCAAGTGGGAGCTAGAATATTTGCTTAAATGCAAGCAATAGCTAGGTTCTTCAACCTTCTTTCTAAGGCTATTATTGTTGTTTGTGTTTGAGTCTCAAGTGTTATTTTGAAAGTGCATTACATCTCAATTTAGATCTGGCATGGTTTGGAGTGCTGTAGAGTTAAGCATTTTTGCTTAGGCATATATTTTTAACTAATAATATATGGTTTTGTTTGTAGGGTGGAACATTTAAGGGATTAGATTGGTGAAATTTTGTAGCTATTTGTAGCACTTGGTAAGAAAAAATAGTGTCATTTCTATTGCCTTGTTGGAATCTTGAGTGGTGAACTTTTATAGGCATGGGGTACATCAACTTTTGGGTAGGAAATGGAACTACTTTATCTAATCTTTGACTAGATTGTTAAGGGCTATAGTGGTTTTATGGAGGTTTTGTGAGTTATATACATCAAAGGAGTATGTGATCCATTTTATAACTTTGAACCAAATAAAAGTATACAAAAAGCTTTGTGGACCATTGATTATTGTAAGGAATTTCAACATATTACTTGCATAGAATGAGAAGAAATATAGAAACAAAATTAGTGGTGGGTAGGCTCTATTTGAGTTCTCTAGCTTCATTCATGCTTAAGATTTGACTAACATGGGATTATTATGAACACATTCTCTTTGTGTAATAATAAGGTTTGAAATGCACTTATATGTGAAAGATTGGGCATAAGTTTCATCAATAATGATGTTTTGCAAGCATTCTTAAGTAGTATAGTTAAGCCATGGACCATTGCCCTATGCTTATTTCATTTAAGAAATTGTAATTGAACAAAATTAAGATGAGAACCTAATTTGAAAACTTATGACTATCATGTCCACATTTAATAATATTTTGCATGGAACTTGGAGTAGGATTGTTAAAAAAACCCTTACGGACGGCCTGTCCCCTAAATTCAATAAAGCACTATTAGCTTTAAAGAAATGGAGTTTAGCTAAACTTGGTATTATTCTTAATAAACCTCACTAGTTGGAATGAGGATCCAAGAGATTGAACTTAAGAAATTAGTGATAGAGTTAATGGAGCTAGAATATGATCTTTTGGCTTAATGTGTTCTCCCTTACAATAAGGCAATAGCTTTAGAAGAGGTATGGTGGTGATAGTGTCATGCATCATTGGGCCAACTTGGGGATCAAAACATATGGTTTTTCTAGGCAACAATTACATCTATAGATAGAAGCAATCATATAATCATCTTAAAAATGATAGTTTTGTGCAATATGAACCTCCCCTACCTTTCTAGCCTTTGAGAATTATTAATAGTAAGCAAGAAATAGGTCATGGGTCTCCAAAAAGTAATGATGATAATTGGAATCTTGTTATGTCCATCAAAAGAAAATGAGCCCTGGGTGTGGATGGCATCTTTGTTCATCTTGTTCATAAACATTGGAACATTATTTAGGCAGATATTATCATAATTATGAAACAAAACTTTAAAGATAGTTGTATGTGCAAAATGTAAGAAGACATGTTGGTCATTCTAATTCCTTATGTTCAAGGTGTTTTTAAACCTGAATAGTTCAGACCAATTGTCTTTGCAACTTGATATACATAGTTGAGGCTAAAAGTTTTGTGGGCAGACTAAAGATGGTGGTTCCATATAGTATTGCATGGGAGCAAGTTATTTTTATACCTAGACGTGCTATATTTGACAACATATTTTTGACATAAGAATTGGCTACCAATATAAACCTATCTACGTCTAAAGAAAGTTTCATGACACTAATGCTAGACATGAGACAAGCTTATTATGAAGTTAATTAAAAATTTATGTTGGTCATGCTAAGTCAATTGTGGTTTACAAATCTTTTTTGTGATTAGGTTAAGGCTTTTATCGTGATGGCAAGATTTAGGATTATGTTCAATTGGATTAGTCTTCAGTGGATTAAAACTACCAAGTTCTTTAGTAAAAGTGTCCACTTTCACCATACCTTTTTACCATTACATCTAAGTATCTCTCTTTATTTATTAAGTACCAAGTAGAGCAAGGTGTCTTGAATGGGATAATATTGGCCCTTCCTCCCCATTGATTACTCACCATCTATTTGCTAATGATAATTTGATCAATGCACCAACAACTTGTGTTATAGTGAGGAGTATTCAATACATTATGAAAAAAAATAAGCAAACCTCTGGCTAAGTGACAAATCTTAACAAATCTATAGTATTGTTTAGCAAAGAGGATGGAACACAAATAAAGGAAGATCATAATAGAATAGTTACATATAATTCAAGTTATTAAATTCAAATACTTAGGCACACCTATTGTAGAAACAAAATTTTAGAAAAAGACTTCAATTTTATTGTTGATCGAGTTGAAACCTTCATGTCAAGGTGCAGGATCATGTCTCCATCAATGATGGAGCATATTTTCATGATCAACTTAGTGATCACTACTATTCTAGCATAATTTTGAGCCACTCTTTAATTCTAAATTGCATTATTGATTAGGTGGAGAAGTTGATTCGTCAGTACTTGTGGAGTGGTTCAAATGTTAGAATTGCTATACTTTCTGCATGCTAGAAATTAGTTTAAAAGCCAAGCATTGCAGGAAAATTATTTCTCAAGAAGTTATTTATGGTTTGATATTTAGAACCATGTATCTTATGACAAACAATAATTTCTAAATTGTATTTAGTGCCTTGTATATGTGTTAGATACTCAACATGATGTTACCTTGGACAATTAATAATGAAGTTTAGTAGATTATTGAGGGTAAAAAGTTTAATTCATGTTAGATAATTGGCTTGGCATTCTTCTAATTACTTTTTAGAAGTGGAACATCAAATACATGAAATGGAGTGTGTTAAGGACCATGATGTGTGGGACCAAGATAAGATACAAACTTTTTTTCACTTTAATGATTCGAATTATGCATTCCCCCTAGGCTAAATCAACTGAAGGACATGTGTTGGACATCAAACATAGTGAGGAAACGATGCTAGAATAAAAAATCATTACAACAACATGTATATTAGCAAAAATTTGACAAGAGTGGAGACTGTGGTTTTTGAAATTACAAGTGCAAACTCAGGTCATTATCTTCATGAGAAAAATGAATTTTAATTTGCTTCTATCTAACTTCTAGTTGTGTGCAAGTGGTATTGAGACATAATTGCTTACTCAATGGGGCAATAAGGTGAAGGAGGATGTACAATGTAGCTTATGGGATTGTCATACGATGAAGGAATTTTGGGCGAGCAACTTCGTAAACACCAATTACATGCTTGATGGGGTTAATGGCAAGAATTTTAGTTCTTTAAATATGCTTCTTTACTAAATAGTAGTGAATATATGGCTCTGAACTCCATCTCATCCAATTAAAATTTTTTACTTCAGCACTATATCATCTTTGGTCTAATAAAACTTTACAAGCACATGTAAGGCAAGCTGCTTAGCCAGGCTGCACTCCAAAGGTATTCCTATTTGCTACAGTTATAAGTACTATATGTGACATTTCTTCAATCCCATCCAATTGGAATCCTAATTGCCTTCCTGTCTATTTGTTACCACTTGTTGGGCTCCTCCAATGGCATAGGTTAAGCTCAATTACAATGCTATTGTGCAAAGATAACTAAATGCTCAAATTGGTATATTTAATTAAGATTGCTTGGATATGTCTATTATTATTACTAATAGAACGTAGATTTTAGCTTCCGTTTCTACCATAGAAATTACTATTATTCTTGAAGCTATGGGGCATCATAGAACATTGTTTCCTAATATTCATGCAATAGAGATTGAATTAGACTCTATATTAGCTATTATCAAAGTGAACTGGCTACTTATGTCCACAATAAGTGGGAGTAGCTATCATAATACAAGTACATTTTTGTAGGGTATGCACACTTTCAAACTATCCCACAAACAGTGTCAAGGCAATTGTGTAGTTGACTAGGTTGTACATCACTCTCTTTTTATTATTTTGTTTAGAAATTAGGAATGTCCCTTCCCAAACTACAATAGTATTATCTTTTTTTTTTATTTTATATATGAAGGTCTGTATGTAGAGTGTGATGTAGGATTTAACCATCTCGTTATCAAGGAACCCAAAGTTAGGTTTGGCCAAGCTTTTGACAAAGTAAACTACAAATTTGTTCAAGATATGCCAAAGCATATATGATTTTTGACTCTTAGGTGTGATTGGATCATGACATATATCAATGCAGTAAGATTTGGGGTTATGTTTAATGGTATCCACCTACATTGGATTGAAGTAGCTAGATGTCTTAGATAAGGATGTTTGCTCTCACCATGTCTTTTAATAATTGCATATAAGTATCTCTCATGGCTTATTCAGCACTAGCTTAAGCAAGCTACCTCAATTCGGTTCAAGATTAACCCTTCATCCTCTATAATAACACACTTCTATATATTATGAGGGAGTATGCACATCACTCAGGCCAGATGGTGAATATCAATAAATCTAGAGTATTATTTACCAAAGGGATAGCATGCATGTAATACAAGATGATAGTAGGAATATTAGATAAGCATCAAGTTGCTCAATTGAAATATCTAAGAAAAAAAATTCTATCAAACAATGTATAAAAAAAGAGTTTGATGTTTTATTAGTCGTGCTGAAAATTTTGTCAAATTGGATTATTTGGTCACTATCAATAGCGAGACATATTGTCATGATAAACTTAATGTTAGCTATTATTTCTACAAATTACTTAGCTCGCTCACTAATTTCAGGTTGCATTATTTGCAAAACAAAACATTATTCGAATTGAGACAAAATAACTCTTTTTAATTAATATGTGGGACTCAAAATCTGGAGATTATCAATCTAATAGTCAACATTGATTATAAAACACTATAGCTATGTTATGGCTTAAGAAAATAGTTTGTGTTTAGGTCCAACATATCGATGTACATTATAAAATAATTGAATTTTATATGTGACATAGTGCATCACATGCTTGTAAGTTACATAATAACTCATCCCCAAAGACAATAAATAACATAGTTTGGATGATTATCATAGGTAATTTAGTTTCAATCTTGTTAAATAATTGACTTGGCATCCTCTCTATTGCCTCATGGCTAACCTATCTTATCATGGAGATAGACCATCTAACACATGTAGGGGAGTTTCCTAAGTGACATGATGTGTAGTATCATAATAAAGTTAAAAACTTATTTGTGCTTGATTTGGTATTTTTGATTCTATATTCCTCATAGGATAAATTAATTGAAAAAGATTGATACGCTTCAAATCAGGTGAGGATAGGGCATTGGACTCAAAGATAATTTACAATAGCATGCATACGAGTAGAATTTTACTAAGAAGGAGGTTGTGTAGGTTTGTAAAGTGCATGTGCTTTCTCAAGTAAACATCTTCTTGTTGAAATTAATGTCAAATCTACTTCTTACTCACTCTTGCCTTCGTGCAAGAAGGATTGAAATATCTGAGCTTTTTATGTAGGTTTGTAATGCAACTTAAGATTTTTAATATTGTTTGTGAGAGTGACACCGTGAAAAGAATTTTGGTCCAGTAGCTTCGTAAAAGGTAGATTCATGCTCGGTGAGGTGAACGACAAGGATGTTACTTCATTAATTGAGCTTCTTAATTGAATGTTTGAGAATGTGTGGATGGCTACTACTTCTCTTATGGTTAAGTTCACTTATTTTGCATTTTTTACCTTTGTCTTAATAGGAATTTATCGACACATGTAGTTAAGTTTCTCAAATTTGTTGTACTTCAAGGAAATATTTGAATTGCTTCCACTACTATTGCTTGTATAAACTCTTCAACTTCATCTAGTAGGAACTCTAGCGGCTTTGATGAGCTATTTGTTTCTACTTATTGGAATTCTCTTCCACTGGATTGGATTGAAATCAAATGTGATGCTGGTTGCACAAAATGATCTAAATGATGGAATTGGTGTTGTTATTCTGGAAGATACCGACAAGCTTATTACTATTGTAAGAAAAACTTTGATTTTAGGTATAGCTTTTGCCTTGGAGGCTATTTCTAGTTTTAAAAGCAATGGAATTCCTTATAATGCTACTTCTTAATTTCCAAGCATCAGTGATCGAATCAAACACTACTACAACAATTACTATAATGAGCCAATAGCTTTTGTCTAAAGCATATAGAAGTACCCACCATAGTTCTATTGCAAATGTTTACGGAATGCCATCTTTAAAATTTCCCTACATGAAATGCCAAAAAAATAATGTTCTAGATTGGGTCATTGATCACACCTTTTGTATGATTTTGGTATGTTTTAGGGGTGCCCCTTCTTAGACTGCTTCAACTTTATCTTTTTACTAATTTTATATATGGAACACATTAAGTAGAGTATGGTGTTGGCTTCAGCCATTGCTTTATCAACAAAACCAAGGAGGCTTGGTTTCTATTAGAACCCTCCTTTAATGATTAGATTAAATTCAATTACAATGTAGTTGTGCATGATGATTTCATTGCTAGAATTTGTATTATTGTAGGAGATGACATTATTAGACGTATTACTACTATAGAAAAAGTGTTTGTTTCAACTTTAACTTCTATCATGGGGACTACTTTTCTTGAATCAATTGAACTACTTAAATCAATACTTGTTAATGTTTAGGTGGAAGTGATGGAATTAGATTCTATTATAATAATTGTTATAATGAACCTTTCACATTTATATATAGCAAACAATAGTTCCTACCAATGTGATATGGCATATATTTAGGGTATGATGTCTTTCAAACATTCCTACATAAAGTTCCAAGGAAACAATGATGTGTATAGCATAAATTATCATGCACTTTTGTTTGATTTTATTTGGGACTAAGGAATGGTTCTTCCCAAATTACTTCAATTATCTTTTTATTGATTTTATCAAGTAACCCAAATAAGGTTTACTTGGTGTAATAATAAGGAGGGGAATGCATTTATCTATGAATTATTGGAAAAAGCTTTCATGAATATTCGTGGTATGCAAGCCTTCATAGATATTACAATGACACATCTTCCTTACATTAACTTGAATCACTACCCTCTGCTTATATTATTTAGACAATCTTCATTGTGTAAAACTAATAGAAGAACTCTTTTTGAAAACATCCTATAATCCATTCCATAGCCAACTAATGTTGTGTATGCAACTTTAGGATTGACTGTTATTGGTAACCAAATGTATGACTTATCCACTAAATTCAGCAAAGCTCTATCAACATTAAAGAAATAAAATGAAACTAAACCTTAGGTAATATGAGCATCCTCTAACCTTCAACCTTGACAATTATTAATAGTGATGAAGCAACCATAGTTGCACCTCCAATCAATGACGATGAGATTGGAAGTGTGCATTATCCATCAAAAGAAATAAATCCCATGGTGTAAATACCATCTATACTAAATTTGTGCATAATTATTAGATATTTTCATAAGTTGATATTGTCATAGTTATGAAACTATTATTTAAAGATAGCTTTATTTGCAAACATTAGAAAAATTTGATGGTGATTCTTATCCCTAAATTTCAAAGTGCATCTAATTCTAAGAATTCTAAGATTATCAGCCTTTGTTATGTGATTTACAAAGTGGTGACAAAAATTTTCGTGGCTAGACTTAAGGTGCTTCCTGATATTACTATTTGGGAAAAGGTTCTTTTTTTACCAAGCCATGTTATATCTATTAGTTTATTCTTGGCACAATAAATTTTTGCCCTTATGCACTTTTCCACTTCTAAGGAAAGCCAACTAGAAAGTTTTGGTAGATATGCCAAAGCATTTGCAACACCAAATTTTATTTGTCTGATTGCATTGATGCATGTATTATTACACTGAGACTTAGGATTATGTTTAATGGTATACATCTATAGTGATTAAAAGTAGCGAGGGCTCTTAGTTTGGGATGTTAACTGTCATTACACTTTTTTTCTATTGTGTTTGAGTATCTCATATGGTTTATTCAATACCAACGTAAGCAACCTACCTCATTGGTCATGCTACTAGGAAATTTGTCAAATTGATTTGCAAAGCGCAAGTGTAGCCATGCGTTAATGTCTTCTTGTGGTCATTAATGTCAAATCTTCTACCTACTCGCTCTTATCTTTGTGAAAAAGGGACTGATACATCAGAGCTTTTACCATGGGGTTGTAATGCAACTTAAGATTTGCAAAACGTTTTTTTGGAGTGCCATAATGTGAAATAATTTAGGTTTAGTAAATTTTCTAGTGATAGTTTCAAGCTCAACAAATTAAATGATAAGGATTTTTCTTCATTAATTGAGCTTCTTAACTGGATGTCTATGAATGTGTGGGTGGCTATTGCTTCTTATATAATTAAGTTTGCTACTTTTGTATTATTTCACCTTTGGCTTAACTAGAATTTGTAAGAACATGTAGATAAGGTTCTCAATTAAATTTATACTCTAATGAAATCTTCAAATTGCTGCTATTGCTACTATTGCTTTTTTCAACACTTCAACTTCATCCCGTGGGTGCTCCAACAGCCTTGATGGGCTCTTTGTTACTTCTTATTAGACTCCTCTAACGAGTTGGGCTAGAAAAAACTTTTATCTAGCTCTGCAAGATGATCTTGTTATTGGAATTGGTATTATTATTTGAGATGACATGAGTAGGCCTATTACTATTGTAAGAAAAACTAGGGTTGGGGATTCATCTTTTGTAATGGGCAATATTTCCATTCTTGAAGCAATGGAATACTTTAGAATGCTACTTCCTAATGGTCCAAGTAGTACTGTTTGAAATAGACTCTACTATAACTATTACAGTAATGAACTAGTTGCTTTCGTCTAAAGTAAATAGAAGCTCCTACTATAATGTTATTTCATATGTTTAGCATATGCAAACTTTTAAACTATCCCCCAAATAGTGCCAAGGTAACATTGTTGTAAACTTGGTCACTTATCATTTGTATTGTTTTATTTAGAACTGGAAATTATGCCTTACAATACTATTTGAACAGTCATCCTAATAATTTTATGTATTAACCTTTTTAAAGAGAGTATGATGTAGGATTCAGTCATTTCTTTATCAAGGAATCCAAAGACATAGACTTATGAAGACATACAGACGTTATGGATGCATGCCATGGATGTGGGAAATGGTGTCATACATACGAAAGGTTATGTACGTCAATGACATTGGTGGCTGAAGGAAGGGAAAGGATGATGCTGGACAATGTTTGTAACCTGCGGAGAGGATAGTTTGAGCATCTAAAAGTTTTGTTCTGGTTCTAAGAAATTTTAAAATGGACCTAGAATTCATAATCCTCTTAGTACATAATGAGGAGTGGTGATCTATGACTGAAACTAAATTTTGTAAGATTACAAAAAAAGAAAAAAACAATGGTAGCATGGTGCACTTATCCCCATCACGATTAGCAAGTGTTGCTGTTTAGAGCCTAGTTCATTATACTTCTAAGCCTAATAGCTCCCTCGGTGAACATTTTAGATTTTAGGATTATATTTGTGGTATGAGCTTTTATGAACACTAGTGATGGAATTTAGGGAGGTGCATGAAGGAATATAATGTTGTTAATGGAAGAGTTATAGTTAGACAAGGCTTGGTACAACTTGAATATATCTCGTGATGATGAGGATGCTTCTTTAAGGTTGCATGGTGCATTAGTAGTGGAATTACATAAGGAATCAGGTACATAGTAGGAAGAGGAAAAACTAATTTCACTGAATAATGAACTCAGTTTCCATCTCATCAAAGTATTTAAAGAAAGAGGTAATTTTTCATTTTAAGGCTTTAGCAATAAATTTTGAAAAACATTTTGCAAATAAAAATTGGAAAAAAATGAAAAAAAATGAAAAAAAAATGAAAAACCTGGAGAAGTTGAAAACACCAAGATGTTACGATAGTGGTCATGCTGACCATGTTTGACCAGATTATCTACAACTAAATGACACCAAAAGTAAAGATGAGAAAAAGAAGAGAATAAAGAAGAAGAAAGCCCTTAAATGTATTGGAGTGCTTCAAAAGATTCTCTCCATATCTTCAAATAGACAGAAGGAAGAGAAGTTATGTTTCATGGCAAATGATGATTGAAGCACATCTTGTGAAAAGAAGAGAATGAGATAAGCCTTTGCCCTTGTGATGTTCTTGAGAATAATTACATAGAAGCTATTAGTTCTTTAACTTCACTAATGTGAGCACATTAAAAACTTAAAAGAAGTTTTACGAAGAAAAAATTGACCATCTACATTTTATTATGAAAGAAGATGCAAAAAAATAGAAATGCTTCAAACCTATGATGAAAAAAATATCATGATTATTGAGAATACTTTCTTGATAGAGGAAATTACAAGTTTAAACAAATTTACATCCTTGAACATAGAAAATTTTATAATGCCTCATAGATGTTCATTTCTCTAAACATAAGAGTATGCCTCCTTTTGAATATATACAAAACATTTCAAATATTACATGTTTTTATTATTATAAACAAGCACATATAATTAAGGATTATAAAATTAGGAAAAACATTTCTATTTCAAAACCTTTTTTCAATTGGGTAATTAAAAATAATATTATTAATGGTCTTATAGTGAATATTAATGCTCAACCCAACCTTGCTTGGGTTCCATTGGTTGGAGAAAAGAAAATTAATACAAGATGTCACCATAATCATGGTGTGGAGGTGCGATGCATTGAAAATATTCATAAGTTAGAAATAATATACTTAGAATTTTGTGCATAAGAAAGCATACAAACTAAGAAAATAAACGTTATATTTTATGATTACTAAGTCAAAAGTTTACATTTTATGTAGCCATATGTTGAGAAAAAATTAAGATCTCGCTCTTGGGTGTTGGATAATAGATGCACAAGACATATGATGGGGAATGATCAAAGTTTGTGCCAATAGAATGTGGATCAAGCAGATGGGTAACATTAAGAGACAACTCTAAGAAAAAGATAATTGGAATTGGTAATATAGGTATGTTTAATTTTATGCCTTCAAATGTTGTCTTAGTTGATTGATTAGAATTTAATTTAGTTAGTCTTAGTTAATTATATGTAATGATTATTTTATTAATTTTGATACTCAATTTTGCAAAATATTAAATATAATCATGTATTACTAGTTGGCAAAAGAAAAGGTGACATTTATGTGATTAAATTTGATCAACTAGAAGCTAGTGGAATGGAATGCCTTGTTATACATTCAAATCAGAACAATTTATGGTATAGAAGACTAGGTCGTGTTGGTTATTTTGCACTAAGAAAATTAAGTAAGCTAGATGTAGTTAGAGGTCTTCCTAAACCAAACAAAACTAGTTGGAAAATGTGGGTCCTACAAAAAAGGAAAGATATATCTTTCTTTTAACCAAAAAAATAAATTAACCACTAATAGACCTTTAGACATAGTTTATTAAAAACCTTTTTAGACCCTTACAACCCTTGAGTTTAGGTGGAAAGAAATATGGATTTGCAATTCTTAGTAATTTTTCAAAATACATTTACGTTGTATTTTTTAAGAGTAAAATTGAGACGTCTAGAATTTTTTTTAAAATTTGATAAAAGAGGTAAAAAGGCAAACCAATCTCAATTTAATTTGTACTCAAAGTAATAATGTCAGTGAATTTAAGAATAGGGATTTCTATGATTATTATAAGGGTAAGAAAATAAGGATTCAATTTACATGTCCTTATACACCTCAACAAAATGGGATTGTAGAAAGAGAGACTAGAGCCTTAGTAGATGTGGGTAGAACAACATAGACTAAATACAATCTATCAAAGTACTTTTGAGCAAAGGAAATTAATACGATTTCTTATATAAAAAATAGAATTAACTTAAGGAAAATACTTAAGAAAACTCTATGAATTATTTAAAAATTAGAGGCCAAATGCTATCTACTTTCATATTTTTTGGTGCAAATGTACCATTCTTAATAATGTAAGAAACAACTTTAGCAAGTTTTATGAAAATGTAAGCGTATTAATTTTCTTAGGATACTCTTCAATTAAAAAAGCTTATAGAGTTTACAACATAAATACTCAAAAGGAAGAGGAATTAATTCATGTAATATTTGATGAGTCTATTCAATACAAATTATAAAAAGTTAGAGAAGGAGATAATGTCCTTAAAAAACTTGGACTTAAAAAAGGATTAAAAAATCAAAAGTACATAAAAAGGAGAAGTGATTAGTCATCAATTACCAAAAGATTAGAAGTATCAAGATTCACATCCAAAGGTATCAATAGTAAGAGATGTTAATAAAAGAGTTAGCACTAGAGTTTCTTTGAAAGAAATTTAACATACTTCATTTATATCATTTATAAAAAAAATATCTATAGAAGATGCACCTAATGATGACTACTAGGTTCAGGTAATGAATGAAGAATTAAAACAATTTGAGAGAAACAAGGTTTGCGAATAACTTTTTAGGCCTAGTGATAAATAAGTAATTGGAACCAAATGGGTATTCAAAAATAAATTAAATAAAAATGTAGTGTTCATTAGAACCCAAGTTGGACTTGTTGCTAAGTGTTATAACCTAGTTGAAGGTATACATTTTGAGGAGTCATTTGCACTTGTAATAAGATTAGAGGTCATCAGAGTTCTCTTAGCATGTTCATGTCATAAAAATTTTAGATTACTTCAAATTGATGTAAAAAGTGAAATTTTAAAAGGGATAATAGAAGAATCTGTGTATGTATAATAACCCCCCAATTTTGAGACCAATGCAAATGGTGCTTATGTATATAAATTTAAGACCCTTTACAACCTTAAGTATGCTCCTAATACATGGTATCATAGATTGAGCAATTATCTAGTTAACAGTGATTTTAGGAAAGTAAAAGTGGATAACATATTAATTCTAAAATCTTTAAAAAATGTTTTGTTTCTTATACAAGTTTATGTTAATGACATAATTTTTGGAAGTACAAATGATAAGTATTTTAATGACTTAATGATTTGGTAGTTTGAGATGAGTATGATTGGTGAGATCAACTGTTTCTTAATAATACAAATTATGTAATTAAAAGATAAGATTTTTATTTCTCAAACTAATTATTTAAAAAAATTATTTAAGAAATTTGGGTATGAAAATAAAAAAATAAAAAGATTCCAATAAATCAACCAATCTATTTAGACTTTGATGAAATTGAGAACCTATTAATTAAAAACTTTATAGAGGATTTATTTGATCATTACTTTATGTCATAACAAATAGACTAGATATCACCGTTAGTGTTGTCTTATCTACTGGACTCTAATTAAATCTTAAGGGAAGCCATCTCAAGGTACTTAAATCAATCTTCAAAATTTTAGAAGGTACAATAAACTTAGGTTTATGGTAGTTTAGAAATACTTTTTCATGTGATCTTATAGGTTACATAGATTCAAACTTTATAGGTTCAAATCCTAAAAAATTATCTAATTTCACAGTCAATTAAGAAGCAAAATTAGATAGACCAATCAACCATAGAAGTAGGTCAAGTAGTAGCAAGAGGTTGTGTTGCCCAAATATCATGGTGAAGTCAACAACTTTATTATTATGGTTTATATAACTCATATATTCCTATTCAAATTAATAATAATAGTGTCATGGCCTTTGCAAAGAATCAAGTTCAAAATTATAAGACCTAGAACGTTGATGTAAGATACCATTTTATTAGAGATCAAGTAGCTAAAGGCACAGTAGAATTTGAATATGTCCCTTCAAAACAATAATTGACCATCATATTTACTAAGTCCCTTCTAATCAACGAATTTAAACTCATAAGACAATAATTAGGTGTAATAGAAATTGTATAAATTGTAGCTTTTTATGGTGTCAAAGGAAAAGAATAGTTGTTTAGATAAGTGAGCGAGTGCATGTAGTAAGGCAAGAATGAAGTAAAGGGGAGAATATATATTTCATTTTTAATATCTCTTACATTTCTCAGATATGTATTTTTATTTATTATTTTTTTTATCTAAATATTTATGTCTTGTCATAAACAAAAGGGAGAGATTGTTAGGTCACCTTTGTATTTGATGAGTCAAGCATTAAATATTTTAATATTTTATTCTAATTGGTTTGTTTAGTATGAACTAGGAATAGTTTTTAATGAACAATCTGTGCACCTTTAAAGATAATGAATTAACAGTCTTCGAAAAACATTGGAGTGTTGAACAAGTTCTTAAAAATGTAGACAGGCACACCAATCTTTGATAAGTCTTTTTTTATATAAAATAGAATGTTAGCTTATTGATTTTAAGGAACTCTCACTTTTTATCAATTAAAAATCATATTTGAGCAACAAATTGTTCAATCATCTCATTGTTTTAGCAAATAAATAGGATTTTTTTGAATCCTATGACCTTTTTTTTGGTTAAGCTCTATCTTTCTTAAACTCTAAGTTATTTTGTTTGCTAAACCTTTATTAAACAAAAATAATAAATTCTATTAAATTTTTCATTATTAAAAATATAAATATATTTCTGTCACATCTCAACTGGTACCCAAGTGCAAAGTTTCTTGGATCGAGTGGGCTCTCGGAACCCTTGGGTCAAGAAAAGTAAGAACAAAATCATAACGAGCCCATTCTGGTTGACTGTGGATTCATAAATCAGATGCGGTAAAACTTTGGGTCAAGCCAGGTAACACTTGAGCTTAGTATGCATATGAGTTCGATCAAACTAGTATAATTGATTATAAAGTTCCACGTGAATGATTATGAAGTCCAAATACCTTTCTCCCCCTAGAACATTGGACTAAATCCCTTGTGCCTATCTCCATCAAAAACTAGGAGCACTCAGTAACATCTTGTGGTGCATCTTCATGATCACATGGTGGAGCTCACCTCTGCTTTATTTATTTGTCATGATCATCCATCTCACCATCTGTTCAATCTCCCAGAATAAATAACTAAATCACTTGATATGGATGTCATCTCATTTGAGTTTGTGCATGGTTATAAAATGATAACATAGGTGAACATTATTACAATAATGATGCAATTCTTTAAAAATAGGTTTATGTGAAAAGTTTGGAAAAACACATTTGTCATACTCATCCTTAAAGCTCAAAGATCATCAAAACCTAAGCACTTTAGGCTCATAAGCCTCTGTAACATATCTTACAAAGTAGTGATCAAAAGTTTAATAGCTATGCCAAAGGTGTAGTATCTTGAGATCACTGCTTAGAAGAAAGTTGATTTTGTGCTAGAGCATGGTATATCTTATAATATTCTTTTGGATTATGAAATGACAACCCATTTACACCAATCAACTTCCAAAGAAGCTTTTTTTAAGCTAAAATTAAATATGAATGAGGTTATGACAACATAAATTAGAAATTTGTAAAGGATATGCTTAAGCATTTGTGGTTCCTTCGTGTTTGCTATGATTTGATTAAGGCCTGCTTCACTACATCAAGGTTTGGGATTTTGTTTAATAATATCCATCTACCATGCGTCAATACAAGTAAGGGTAAGAGACAAGGATGTTTTTGTTCACCACACCACTTTACTATTATTTCGAAGTATCTCTCATGACTTATTCAATACAAGGTTAATCATGCTATCTTGATTTGCTTTTGGATTGACCTATCTTACCCTATGATTTCTTAACACCTATATTTAGATGATGTAATGATTTATACACCTATGACATGTGTTACAACGAGGCAATTATTGAGTAGCATGCACATAGCTTAGGTCAGAGGAAAAATCTGAACAAATCAGAAGTGTTATTTAGCAAGGTGACCTTGTACAAGTGCAAGATGATTATTGTAGGAAAATTACATATATGTTATGACACTTAATTGAAATATCTAAGCATACCAATTACAATAATAAAACTTTAGAAAACATGACTTCAATTTCATTTTCAATCATGCTAAAAATTATGTGTCGAGATGGATGATAAGTCACTTGGTGGGCCATGTTGTAATGATTAACTTAGTGTGTTCTACTATTCCTACTTATAACTTAGCTTAAACATTAAGTTTCTGCTACAATATTGTAGAGTTCAAGGAATTATTCATCATTGCTTGTGGCGTAGTTCTAATTACAATAGCATAACCAATTATTCCTACTAGGAAATGGTAACTCTATAAAAGGATAGTAGGGGACTCATAGTTCATAGTTTGTAACCAGACAGTCAACATTGATTGCAAAACACTATAGGCGAGTTATTGCTCGAGAAGACAATTTATGTGTTCAGTCCTTTATGTACAAATACTATACGAAAAATAATACTTTCCATTTTCCTCGTGGTGCATCGCATACATATTACTCAATATTGCAACCCTCTGTGCTACAAATAGTACGATTTGGTGGAATGTTGTGGTAATTTGGTTCCCTTTTTGTTGGATAATGTGCTTTTCACCCTTTTTATTACTACTTAACCAACCTATCTTAACATTGTGTGGCGAATCCAACATTTGTAGTAGAGCTACTTAAGGTGTATGGAGTTTGGGATCAGAAAATCTTTCAAAATATATTCCTACATAATTTGGTATTTTTGATTTTGTATTCTTCTTAGGCTAAATTGAATGAAATGGACATGTTATGCTTCAGATTAAGTGAGGATATGGTGTTGGACTTATTATATGCAACAACATGTGTTCGAGGCATAGTCCATCAAGGAAGGAGATCTCATAGGTTTGGAATGTGAAAATGTAAACTTGGGTAAAGATTTTCCTATGGAGAATAGCATTAAATCAGTTTCTTACTTGCACCTAGTTTCTTATAAGAGGGATTGAGATGTTTGAACTTTGTCCTTAAGCTCATTTCCTATGAAGAGTCACAACATTGATTCTTGAACTACTATAAGGAAGAAAAAGAAGAAGAAGAGAAAGAGAAAGAAGAAGAAGAGGAAGAAGAAGAAGAAGTGAAAGAAGAAGTACAAAAAGAAATAGATTACAGATCAGGGGTTAGGGATTATGAATTAGAGATTAAAGATTAGGGATTATGGAATGCAGGATTAGAGATTAGGTGTCAAGGAATATGGATTGAAGATTAATGAGGTAGGGATTAGGGATTAGGAATTTGGGATTTGTGAGTTAGCAATTAGGGATTATGGTTTAGTGATTAACTATTGACAGTTACGGATTAGGGATTAAAGATTAAGGAGGGAGAGATTAGGGATTAGGGAATATGGATTATGGATTAAGGAGAGAGGGATTATAGATTAGAAATTAGGTATTAGGGATTACAGAATAAGGATTAAGGAGAGAGGGATTAGATATTAGGCATTATAGATTAGGGATTAGGGATTAAAGATTAGAGATTATGGTCTAGCAACTGGGGATTAGGGTTTAGGGATTAATGATTTGGGATTATGAATTAGGTAATAGATATTAGGGATAAAGGATTAAAGATTAGTGATTAGGGATTTGGGATTCAAGATTATGGATTAAAGATTAGGGATATTAGGGATTAGGATTTAAGGATTAAGAATTAGAAATAAAGGATTAGGGATTAAAAATGAAGGATTTAGGAGTATGGATTATAGATTAAAGATTAAGCCCTACAAAATAAGTATTAGGGATTATAGTTTAGGGATTAGACACTAGAGATTAGACATTAGGGATTAGAGATTAAGGATTAATGATTAAAAATTTTGGATTAAGGATGGATTAAGGATTAATAATTAGGGATTAGGGATTAAGGAATAGCAATAAGCAAATAGTGATTAGGGATTTCAAATTTATGGACAAGAGACTAGGAAGGGAGGGAAGAAGAAGAGAAAGAAGAAGAAGAAGAAGAAGAAGAAGAAGAAGAAGAAGAACAAGGTGAAGAAGAAGAAGAAGAAAAAGAAGAAGTTGAAGATGAAGAAGAAGAAGAATAAGAAGAAGTAGAAGAAGAAGAGGATGATGAAGAAGAAGGGGAAGAAGAAGAAGAAAATGTGGAAGGAGATGGAGAAGAAGAAGAAGAATAATAATAAAAAGAAAAAGAAGAGGAGGAAGAAGAAGAAGACGAAGAAAAGAAGAAGAGGAAAAAGAAGAAGAAGAAGAAGAAGAATAAGAAGGAGAAAAGTAAGAAGAAAGAGAAGAAGAAGAAGGTGAAAAGTTGAAGAACAAGAAGAAGAGGAAAAAGAAGAAGAGGAAGAAGAAGAAGAAGAAAAATCAAAAGATAAAGAAGAAGAAGAATAAGAAGAAGAGACGTAGAAAAAGATGAAGAAGAAGAAGATGATGAAGAAGAACAAGAAGAAGAGGCAGAGGAAGAAGAAGAAGAAGAAGAGGAAGAGGAGGAAGAAGAGGAAGAATAAGTAGATGAAGATAAGGAAGAAGAAGAAGAAGAGGAAAAGAAAGAAGAGGAAGGAGAAGGGGAAGAAAGAGAAGAAGAAGAAGTGAAAGAAGAAGTAGAAAAATAAATAGATTATGGATCAGGGGTTAGGGATTAAGAATTAGGGATTATCGAACAATTAGAGATTAGGTGTCAGGGAGTATGGATTGAAGATTAATGAGAGAGAGATTAAGGATTACAAATTAGGGATTTGTTTGTTAACAATTAAGGATTAAGGTTTAGAGATTAGGGATTAAAAATTAGTGATTATAGATTAGTGATTAAGGAAGGAGAGATTAAGGATTATGGAATAAGGATTACAGATTATGGAGGGAGGGATTAGAGATTAGAGTTAAGGAGTTAGAGATTACATATTATGGAGTAAGGATGTAGAGATTACATTTTAAGCATTATAGATTATAGATTAGAGATTAAAGATTAGACATTATGGATTAGCAACTAGGGATAGGGTTTAAGGATTACAGATTAAGGAAGAAGAGAAAGAAGACCTAGAAAAAAGAAAAAAGAAAGAAGTAAAAGAAAAACAAGAAGAAAAAGATTATGGATTGAGGATTAAGGGTTAATAATTAGTAATTAAGGATTAAGAATGGAGGGATATGGGATTAGGTATTAGGGATTATGGATTAGGGATTAAAATTACGGATTAAGGATTATCAGAAAAGGATTAGGGATTAATGTTTCAGGATTAAGAATTAAGGATTAGGGAGTATGGATTAAGGAATAAGTAATAGGGATAG